>VUQJ01030205.1:37252-48357 GCA_015108635.1 Andinoacara biseriatus
CCCCCCCCCCCCCCCCCCCTATCTACCCGGCACGGGCTGAAGTCAAGCTGTTTCTGCTTCTGATTAAGGACACCTGGTATAAAGAGGCAAAGGCGCAAGGTGAGGTAAGAAGGGAAAAGCATGGCAAGGGCCAGGTGAAGCAGACGGGCACATGTGGGAAGGTCGGGTTACTCCCGGCGTGGAGGGTGAATTATCTGGTGGCCCGACAACAGATGTGTTCCGGGGATCCGGAGAAGTGGGTTTTCATTGAGGGGTGGGGTCGTGTTCTTTTAGTGCTGTTTCTGCTTTTTAACCCCTTAATAGGGCAGGTGTTGCCTGAGTGTACGGCTGTTTTAGCTGTGCTGTGTTCCTTCTCTTGTCACTCATATGTTCCTCCCTCAACCCCGAGACCCGCAGGACGTAACACTGTACCGCAGTAAAAATCTATAATCCAGTCTCCATGTACTTTACTTTGTCATTCCTGCATCCTGACAAGAAAATAGCCTGTCATAGCATTAAGAGAACAATTCAGAAGCTTTTGGGTGAGTTTAATTTCAGCGCATTTTACACTGCCTTGTATTTGTTAGATCTAATGATGGGAATTTGCTGCAATCCAAAACATTTTGTAACTAAGACTCTACTGAATTACAGTCTTGGTGTAATCAAGTTACTAAAGGCACTGTAAAATGATTTTCTGTATCTTAGAAACATTCTGTAAGCATAACATAAACAACTGCTTGACATCCAACGAGCAACAAGAAGCAACACAGTACATGTTAATATAGAGCTTAAGGAGGCGCTAAAGATTTAACAAGAGGCCTGCAGTGGGAAAATGTGTTGCATCTGCAGAGGTAACAGCAAAGTTATGTACCTGACTCTGCATGTGCTGAGCCTCCTTAGCAGTCACATATGTGGGTGTCTCAAAGTCCAGCATGGGTTTGCCCTTCTCCTTCTCATACTTCTCCTTGTATTTCACCTGGAACGGCCCACACAAATAAAAAATCATCCGTCTGCATTTGTGCATGCTAAGAAAATCAAACTGAAAAGTTGTAATCTGGATCCATCACTGTAAGATTCAAGACAAGTTAAAACACTGTGACTAATGTAAATGAGGACAGAAATAAAAAGCCTCTACTGCTCTTCACTGTGATGATTACATAACCGAGGCATGCCTGGAAGGAAAATATAATACCAAACATGAAATGCCATATAGTGAGCAAAATACAAAATGACTAAGAGCGGTTTTAATGTTTACATGACTGAATGGGCAAAATCCCTATTATGGAGCATTTAAAATAAATAATAAAATACTTTTTAAAATGTCTTCCTGAATGTAAATTCACAAGACATTAAGACAATAAATACAAATCTACTTCTGCTTCCTTTTTTAAGGCCCATGGACCCTCAAAATTATATTATTTACATTATTAAACACACTAAGTATTGTGTCAGAGTGCTGAAACCCACAATAGTACTTTTTTGGGTCGAGTGGTCGTTGCCACCAGAAGTCTGTACCACTTACATTACTTTGAAGTTCAGAGGCCTCCTTGAGATGAAGCTGTTCTGGTGTGTCAGGAATCATGTGGTAGTGACCCTTACTCTCCTCAAATTTCTTCTTGTAGCAGTACTATGGGGAATTCCCAGTAAAGTAAGGCAGCTCAGTACAGCAAATGAGAAGAAGAGTGTCTGTCTGGAGTTTACTATCATCATTATCAGAAAAAAACTCATACTTTATGATAGGATCAAACATAGTCGCATTAAAACATAAGCAAAAAAATTAAAAAGGGCTTTTAAAGTTATGTTAAAATAAATATAAATCTACAAATAGGAGGAGGTGGGTGTTAAGTGAACATTAATAATAGGTTTATTTGAACTACGGGGGGAAATTAAACTGAAAAAGTTAAGAAGTAGAGGTTATAGAGGGTGATCGTATGGAGAGGGTCAAAGGTCAAAGGTCAGATGGGTAAGAATCACTACCAGATGAGGTCAGAGAATAATGGATGTCTTTTATGATGGAGCTTAGTGCATAAATCTATGAGATGGTCAATGGTTTGCTACATTTTTGCAGATTGTTATTGTGAGGTGATGGGAATACTGCGTTTGGAAACATTTCAATGAACCGCACACGGTGCACCGAAACCGAACCGACTCACTGCAGCTTCCTGGCTGGGAATGTGAGAGGGTTAAAGGTTAAAAGGCACACAGATAGCTTACGTCGCTGGACAGTCTGCTGGTGCTCAGGTTATGCTTCATGGACAGAGACTCGGACATGTCGGTCACAGGTTTGTGGATCTTCTTCAGGTCACCCTTGTACTTCACCTGTGTACAGTACAGTAGTCACTTCAATTAGAAACTATGGTAATACATAAAATATAATGACTGATGTTTGTCTGAAATGGTTTCCCCCGTGTTTGTGTTTTTCCTGCTCTTTTTCCCTCAGGCAAAAAGCTCCTAACTCACAATAATCCAACAAGTTATTTTTAAAGGATGATCCTGGTGTTGTAGTAACAACCTCCAGATGGCAACATTAGATATTACTATACTCATATAGATGAATCAATTACACAAACTATACAAAACTAGATAACTACAGGAAAAAAAAGTAATTTTGTGTTTATAAGACAACGGACACACGTTTTGGATTATAATAAAAATGGTGGCTGTTGTGTGAGCACCCACCTCACTGGCCAGCACGTTGGCATCCTTCAGAGTCTTGTAAATCTTACTCTCCTTCAGGTCATACTGTGGTCTCTTTCCTTTTACCTCCTTATCAAACTTCTCTTTGTACTTCACCTGTTCATTAGCGTAGGATACATGTAAAAGTTAGAATACGCAGAGAGTGAGAGGAAACCAACACCAGCCGAAGACTCGGTCACAGCGGAAACAACTAAAGGACAACATGAAGTTGTCGTTTTTTTTGATAGTATTGACAAAGAGATTAGTGACAGATTCCTCATGGATAGTTTTGTAAAAGCTGTGGACATGCTGCGTACCACATGTTATGTACTAAAATGCAACAATTTTTGCTTTGAACCCCTCCTTTACAAGAAAAAAAATGTGATGAACCCGTGTGTCCTCTAAATATGATCTTCCTCTCCATGCACTGAGTGATTTTGTAGTTTCCTTCATGCTAGTTAGTGTATGTATGTGGCCAGTCCTTAAATTAAAACCAACTGCACCAGAGTTTTCTTGGAAAGGTTCTTTGGGTTTATCCTCCTGTTTGTCAGTATTCAAGATTCAGTCCAGATTTAGATGCAATAAATGTGTAGCCATATTACCTGTCAGATGTCTTGAGTATGTATTAAGCATTTTTGTAAATAATCTTGGATGCAAACAAGAAAAATGCATGTGGCTGCATCTTGAGGTTTCATCAAATTTATGAAGGGCATCTAGGTGATGGAGAAATGGCCTTTAAAGTTGCAGAGATTTCAGTCATAGTGGGTAATAAGTATTCATTTTATAAATGTTATTGGACCTGAATTTCCCCTGTCAAAGTATTTTATATGGTGTAAAGGAGCATGTGTCATTGATTGGATTGCAATTGCAAAACGTTTTGGTGGATTTATGTCTTATTTTAAAGTTGATCAATCTAGTCAGCCACAATGCACTATAGTGTAAACAGATATAAATTAAGCATCCTGTGATGCACATAAACACAAACATCAACTTCATATATAATAAAATATATATGGAAGAGGTAAGGCGGTGTGGTTGTAGGCATAGTTCAGGTGTGGTTTGGTTCCTTCAATCCACAGATGAAACCACTTTAGAGAGAAGGTGAGACACAAGGATACTTTAAAAAGGTGTACTACAAAAACATGTGTATATCTAGCAGGAATATGGTTCACTGTAAACTTACCCCAAAATTTAAGAGGGCCTACACAGCTACTTAGGTTTTCAATCAAAATCAAGCTCAGTATAGTTGAATACTGGACATACACATGTTTTAAAGAACAATTCATATTGTTCATTTTTATGAAAGCCTTTGGTCCACATTCAGAAAGAAACACACAGAGATTTACAGGGAAATAGTGGGGAAAAATCTGCAAATAAACATACAGTATTAGCGCCAGTGTAGCTAATGCAGTAATGCTTTTTTCTATGCTTAGCAATGAGCCGCAGTTATGTTATGGAAGTTAAAAAGCAGAGGGCAAACCAAATAGGAACTTTTTAAGATTTTGAAATTTTCACAAAAGTTCCATATGTTTATCTTAAAGGCTCAGTGAGCCCCGTATTATATCAAAAATCAATTATTCAGCCAGTCTGTGGGCCAACACGAAGGGGACAGATAGACAGAGACGACAGACATGTAGCAGCAGTCCGTCAGTTTTAGTGCATAAACGTCCTTACATCACTAGTCACCGCACTCATTTTCTTAATGTGGCGCATCAGGGGGGTATCATAGGAAGCTGTTCCATGGAGGGAGGGCTTGGCCTCCACCTACAAAGCGCAGTGAAATGGATGGATGAGAACACAGACTAGGATGTTATGGAAGTAGAAAGGAGAGGAAAGTGATTAAGAAAAAGAGTACAGTGCAGAAGGATGGAGGAAGAGGAGAAATGTAGGACAGGTATAAGGATGGGAGGGGGACATGTACACTGTTATTAGCAGTTAATCATGTATATCTACTTTCATGGAGTAACATGGATTACAATGCAGAATGGCAGAGGAAGCGCAGTGGAAGAGCTGCTCGTTACATCATTAGGCCAACGGGACTGCTGCTAAGCATCTACCACAGCATCACTAGTCTGCCAATATTAGCTTGTGGAAGCTGATCTGGTAGTTAAAATCCAGGCAGCTGATCTTTCCTGCTGGCTGCCACTCAGAGATTCCACCTAAATGAATAATAAATAAGGTAAGCTTTCTCTATGGGATGATAATTGCAGGGACCCAGTGGTAAAGGAACTTGACTGCCCGGGGCTTCACCAAACAGATGGTTAACTTGGTTTGGCGTACCTGGCTTGTCAGCTTGGACACCTCAGTTGCCAAAGTGATATCTGGGCGGTGGATCAGAGAACCTCCACGGCTGGCCTCTTCACGTGCCTTCTCACGGTAGCCAATCTGATCGACACAAGACCAAACATGAATCAGGGAATCATGCAGAAACTACTGGGATGGGCTCTGTTTTTATTTTTATTGGTAACTGTTCCTTTTTTCTCATTTGGCACATGGGTGGTGGATTTATACATTTTTGTGAGGAGTTGAGATTTGGAACACATTTATATGCTAATATCTGTTATATTGAGCTGGTGAGTCAATATCAGTGTACTTAATAGTTACCTCACTGATAAGTTTAGCAGCCTGAGTAGCCTTCTTAATATCAGGACGGTCGACTACAGTAGTGTAGTGCAGGCTCGCTTTGGCATCTTTCTTGTAGGAAACCTGTGCAGTTGGACAAAAGTGGAGACTGAATAGAGTAAACCCGACCACCACACCCAAAGAAAACCATGAAAAGCTGCACAACTAACCCAAGATGTTTTAGCACAATGACTCACATTGCTCTGATTCTTGGCCACGTCCATGGCATGCTGAACAACAGGCGGCACAATCATGTGGTTATATATGGACTTGCCCTTTTCCTTCTCAAACTTTTCTTTGTACACTTTCTAAAACGAGAGAACAGAATCATCAGGGCCGGCTGCACACAAACAGTCTGGGGTTATACGGTGGCTGAGCTCATTTTGTAAAACATATGTAAGACTTTTGTACCCCGCTGACAAGTTTGTTGACCGCCCTGCTGTGGGCAGTGTCACGAGTGTCGGACAGAGTGGTGAATGAGCCAGATTGCATTTGCTTCTTACTGGCCTCCTTGTATTTGCTCTGAGGAAGAATATAAACAATTTAGAATTCATATTCACGAGTTTTACTTAAGGGTGTGTATGCATACCGGACACAATACAGTTAATTTTCTGCTGAACAATTCTTACCTCTGAGGTCAGAGTACGCACAGCCTTTGCATGGAGAATTTGAGGAGTGTCCAGTACAGGGATGTAGTGGCCCTTTTCCTTTTCATACTTCTCTTTATATTTCACCTGGAGGTACAAATGAATATAACAGCAGTTTAGAACATTAACCAGCACGTTCTAAAGTATCATTGTGTGCACTCTAATAAACTTACCTCACTGGCCATTTCAGCATTCTTCATGCACAGTAAGGTTAACTTGTCATCAACTACAGGTATCACACAGCCCTTCAGCATCTCTTTGTCATACTTGTACTCAACCTGTTGGTAATATAGGATGGTGAAAAAACAGACCAACAGTGCGGTATGTTGTTAAAGCAAAACCCAATAAAATAAGAGGTCCCAACTCACATCACTCTGCTGCATGGAGTTCTTGGCAGCATTGACAAAGTCAGGCCTGTCCACTGTCCAGATCCACTGGTTCTTGGTCGCTTCATACTTCTTCTTGTAGTCAAGCTAAAAGTTAAATAAATAAATAAATAAATATTTACTGTATGTTAGCAGGATTGGAGGGTTTAAAAGTGCCATTTTAAGATATTGTCACTCTGGACGCTTACATTAGTGATGTTCCTGTAGGCCTCCTTAGCAGCTCGAATCTCATGAGCCTCAGGGTCTATGTTGATCTGGGCCTTGCTCTTCTCATACACCTCTTTGTACTTCAGCTGCAAGACGCATTAAAATATATTTCATATTGTGGCTTCCTGTGGCAGTTCAAATAAAATAAATAAGTGCAGCAAAACTGAGCGGGACTTACATTGCTGGTGATGTCCTTGACTTTCTTCATATGCTGTTGATATGGAGTGTCATAAGGCAAAGTGTATGCCTTAGCCTTGGTCTTGTTATACTCCATCTTGTAGATGATCTAAATGGATGTAGATAATAACAAATGAAATTCAAAAAAATTAAAACCACAACTGTTTTTTTTTTTGTTTTGTTTACAAAATTACTTTATTTATAAAAAAGACATTTCTGTAAAAATCTAAACACAATAATGAAAACGTTGCAAACCCCAAACCCAAGACTTACATCACTGATCTTTTTGCTGCGTCTGTGGGCCTCATACTCAGGAGTCTCCAGCACAGAGGTGAACTTGTCCTTGGCACGTTCATACTGCTCTCTATACCTCCACTGACAGAACAAGGAGAATGTGTCAGTATCACTCAACAAAGCTGCAGTTGTACGAATTTGCTTTTCTTTATGAGTATGACTGGCACCTTCTGAACAGCTACTACTATAGCAGTAGTAGAAAAACTATCCGAGAAAATAAGTGAAAAACTGTGACTTAAATAAAAGTCATTGCATATTTAAGCTAAAGAAAAAATAATGATATGCTTTTTTTTTCTTGGATAGTTCTTTAAGTCAGAACGAGTTGGCTGGCATGTTGTTATAACTGCTTAAAATTAATACAGAACATCTAGTGAGTGAAACAATGCCATGCAAAAGTTTATAAGCATGCTTGATGAAAGACACACATACACACAAGGATGCATTGTCCAGGTGACAATGATGTCAGCGACACGTGTTACCACTATTCAGTAATGAGATTCTGCAGTGCCCACATGATTTATGGTATACAACAGTCCATCTCATGTTATCATTTACATATTAGATCTTAGGCTAATGTACAGTGTAGTGTGGCTTCAATAAATGAGACATTTACATAAGAGAAGACTCGATGATGGCTGATTTTGGTCCTTTCTGATTTAGATACTGAGCATCTCAAAGGCAGTTGGGCATCTAGGGCAGTGTTACAGTTTTGGTAATGAATGGCCCATGAAGAGAAGCAAGTAAGTGATGGAGGGATTAGCACATGGAAGAAGTATGGACTAAATGGGAGTTAAAACCACTTTTAAATGGAATGATTGGGTGGAAAGAGTTTCTGCGGGATGAAGATTTTATGTGATCTTGTCCACAAACAGCAGGGAGGAACAAAGTCGCCTCCATCTATGACTTGAATCTTTAAAGATAAAACGCTGGGGTTATTTTGTTGTTGTTTGTGGACAGGCATCGGAGATATCGCTGTTCCCTTCTCTCGTTGTTTACCTTACTGCCCATAGTGGTCTGGTAAAGGGCTGTGAGGATGTCAGGGCGGAGTAGCTCATTGCAGCCACTCTTAAGTAGATCCTTTGCTCTGGATTTATACAGTGCCTGTCCACACACACAATGACATATACACACACACACAGCATGCGACATTTGAGGACACAAATGAAAAACAGCAGTAACACAGGGAGGACTGGAGAAGAACTCCGGAGATCTGAGTGTGACGATGGAGCTGCCTGTCCTTATCTGTGTCCTCAGAGTGACAGAAATGATCATCTTCAGCAAATTTGAGATAATCTGCTCAGAAGATTGATCAATCAATGAGCCAGTAATTAAAGTGTCTTTCTGATGGAGCAGATGAAGGACAACACTGCTCACTCAACATTCAGCATTCCAGCTGCTGTTTGAGTGGCACTTTTACAGCAACCTGTGTGGGACAAAAACGAAGAACCGGATACAAAAGGGAAAGAACTTTTCTGAGTTGGGGGATCTATCATTGCCATGCGACGGCCACCATCAACAGTCCTGCTGACAACCTCATGCATCGGTGTCAGAGCTCTTCAGTGCCAGACCGGCGGTAGCAGGCCGGTCGTCGTTACCTGGCTCATCTTCCTGTTCTCCCTGGCCAGCTGATATCTAGGATCATCTGTAGTTATGGTGAACTTATCCTTGGTCTTCTCATAATCAGCTCTGTAAGCTCTCTGCTCAAAGTGTCAGAAGGTAGTTAAAAAAATATCCAGAAAACAATTCCTCTGTCATGTGATGAAACATTCTGGGAAACACGGGAAGGTAAAAACTGACCAATATGAAGAGCGCGGGTCATGTTTTAAACACTTGGCTTTAAGGTTACAGATAAAAGGAGCAGGTCATAAACACTCTAAAATTAAAACATTACAGTGAATTCGCTCTTTTACCTCCATGCTGAGAGTCCAATAGAGAGGCACAGAAAAATAGAAATGTGGTTAATAGTTTCACTGTCTGCTTTACAAATGAGCTAACAAATGAAATCAAATTTTCAAGTATTGCATCAGGTTAAAGAATGAAGGGACTCACGTCGTTTACGAGAATGGAGGCCTGCTTGGCGGCCTGGAAGAACGGCGTGTCGCAAGTATACTTGAAGTTGCCTCTGTTCTTCTCAAAGGAGGATTTGTACAGTCTCTGTAGACACACAATAAAACCTTTATTAATTAGATGCAGAAAAAATGGCACACTGATAAAGAAGATGCATATAATATAATAGAAAGCCCACTTGTTATATTCATTTGAGACACCACAAGAATTTATTTACCATGGAAAAAACAAATATTTTTATATTATTTTCCCAAATTATTCATATTGCAAATTATAAATCGGCACTAAATAAATAAAAATAAATTTAAAGGAAACAGATCCTTTACCTCACTGTACAACGCCTTGTTCCTCTCAGCCTGCACCAGCTCAGGTGTGTCCCACACATAGCAGCCAATTCCCTTCAGCCAATCCAGGTCCTCCTTGTACTTGACCTAAAAAAGAAACATAAAACGGGATTTAATTTAAATTTAAATTGCAGAGTGTCTCAACAACACTACTGAATACCCTTCTATCAGGCTTTTACCACAGGATGCAAGTCACGAGTACTCACGTCGCTAACGTTCCCACTGACAACTTTGCTGAAGAAGAACTCTGGACGATCAGGGATGGACTTCCAGGTTCCCAGTGAGCTAATGTACTTCTCTCTGTATTTAACCTGTGAAGATACAAACAGGACGAAAGATGAAAGATCTCAAACGGTGTTTGAACTGACGTCGTCTAAATGTAAACATGTAAAGACATTTCAGCTGCTGACCTCGCTGATGTCATCAGTGACTCTGCGGTGGTACGTGATGTTCAGAGCATCCTTGACTGTGCGGTAGTGGCCCTTGGAAAGCTCAAAGGTTTCTTTGTAACGCAGCTGAAAAAAATTAACAACAAAATGTGTCATATACCATAATTCACACTTTTACACTCACTTGTACAAGCAGCATCTGTGATACAATGTTAAAACAATATTTACTCTTTGACAGAAGATCAAATTTATTATTAGCTAATGAAAGTTAGTTGATAGTTGACTGGCAACTAGTTTTCCAGACTGCTGCTCTGAAGCGCGCTGAGCAACACTGGCTAGTTACAGTCGTGAAATTTCAGTCTTATGATGGCAGGATCCATAATATCTTCAAACTTAAACACCGGTTTGCTAAATGAGCAGACTCACATCGCTAGACTGGAGGTAGGACTTCTTGGCACGGATCAGGAGAGGTGTGTCAGCAATGGCAGTGTAGCGGTGTTTCATCTTCTCATACTGTTCTTTGTATTTGTTCTAAGGGAAGGAGCAATTTAGGCAACACATTAGAAATCAGTATCAGATGAGTGTGGCTTCACTGCATTTAAATCATTTTGGCAAACTGAATACACTGAAAATATTTCTGGTAAATAATATTTAAAAAACATTTTTAAAAAAAGGAGCAGACTTACATCACTGTACACCACTTTCATTTTTCTAGCATGGCCCATATTCGGAGTATCAATTTCTGCAGTGAAGTGAGCTCTTTGTTTGGCAGCCAGATCTACGTACTGAAACTGCAGCGGAAAAGAAAAAAAAATTAGATTAGATTAGATTAGATTATCACAGATACACAGATACATACATATGATAGATTCAGTTATCGGTGCTGTTATTTGAGCTTGCCTTGTTAGTCAGCTGCTGGGCCCACTTGGCTCTTCGAATGTCCACAGAGTCTCCAGTGCTGGTGACTTTAGCCATTTCCTCCTTGCTCTGGGCTTTGTAGATCAACTGGAAAGAAAGAAGGTGAAAGTCAAAAGTTCTTTTTTTTTCTTCTTCTGGAAAATCTGAGAATACACTGCAAGCAATTAGAAGCTATTTTTTCAATCTTGTTTGGAAACCAGATCATATGAAGCTGTAATACGATAAAGCGTGTTTGGCAAAACAACTCACGTTGCTCATGTGTGTCTTCAGCTCAGTCACGCGATTATATTCGGGTGTGTCCAGGACCACAGAGAAGTTAGAAAGGTTCTTCTTGGCTTCCATTGGATAGTTTACCTAGTCGAGAAAATAATACAAAAAAAAAAAACTTTATATGAGTGA
>VUQJ01030207.1:16080-30115 GCA_015108635.1 Andinoacara biseriatus
TAAAGACATAAAGGCCTGGATGACCTCTAATTTCCTGCTTCTAAATTCAGATAAAACTGAAGTTCTTGTACTCTGCCCTACAAACCTTAGAAACATGGTGCCAAACCAGATACTTACTCTGGCATTACCTTGGCCTCCCTTAAGGCAACTATTGTTGTGATTTGGTGCTATATAAATAAAACTGAATTGAACTGAGTTTAAATGATGCGTTCACACTTGAAGCCTCATGTCATCAATGCAGAAGCAATATTCACCTTCAAACATCTGAAGGACCTCATGAAAACAGAGTTTCTCCTTTTAGCTCATGGAGAAAAAAAAAAACAGCAAAACATTGACTTTGTTAGCTGAAGATTTGCAACTTTATCAACAGCAAGTCTGAAAGAATGAAGAGAGGGGACACCATGGACAACAGGTCTGACTCCAGCACTGAGTGCTGACCTGCTCCAAATACTAAGAGGAGTTTCTTTTATCAGCTCTGTTAGCAGAGGACACACCGAAGCATCCTTGATGAAAGAAGAGGAGACGGTGACATTCCAGAATTCATAGCGATGCACCATCAGAGCATCCATAAAAAATGTCAAGATGACTCAGATGACGGAAATACTCAAAAAAGCTTTTTCCCCCATTTTCTATAACCTGCTGTGAAACTCAGAGCTGAACTCTGAAGGTCACACTCCTGGAAGAACATCAGATTCTAGCCCAGCTGTTACCTAATCTCTCTAAATCCAGATTATATGAAAGTGTGTTTAAGGTTCCCTGCAGTTCCATTTGCACTTGCAATGTCTGCTGTTTATCATGGATTATCATGGATTCATGTTTACTTCAGGTCAGCTGGGACGGATGGAGGGAATTATCTACAGCAGGAACAATAATAACTAAGATTTATTCCCTTTTATAGGCTCTGTGTTCCTTTCTTTAAAGTTCCAGCCTCTGTAACAGAGCAATATTTTTTACCAGCTGCTCTCGTTCGTGTGACCTGCTGAAACAACACGATGAGAACACGCTGAGGTGACATCAGATAAGCATTTTGTAGTCCATCTGCAGGACGCTGTAGTTCCAACACTGCAGACATCCACAGTCAGAGCGGTCTGCTTCCCTGAGCACCAAACTCCTCTTTTCCTAATAAGCCCTTATGAAGTCCCCTTCCTTCCCCTCATGACATTTTCCAACAAGGAAAAGTGAAAATGTTTAAGAAAGTTTCATTTCCTAAATCCCAGTCTGACTTCAAATAAAAGCTGCTTTTTAAAAGCTGCAGCTGGTGCAAAAAGTCCGTAAAATGACTGTTTCATTCTCCTTGTCCCACCCTGAAACTCAGAGACTGAAGAACATCTGAACACCTGCCTCTCATTTTGCCAACAAAGTCAATTTAGCCGTTATCTGAGGTATTACTATAACACAGTACAAATACTCTGTCACCGTACTGCTGTCATGCTGCAGCCTCAGTCACAGGTTTCGGTCTGCTCAGCACTGGAGGAGGATTCGGTTTTTTATTTCTGCAGAGACAGAAAATGAAGCAAGTCTGACTTTTGGACTGCGCGTTTGTGAGGACCGAGGAGCAGAAGCTCTCAGCAGTTCAGCCTCGGGAAGATTTCACATGCCAGTCACAAATCTCCCCAAACCTTTCCATTCTCTTAAACTATTAAAGCCACTCAGTTATATTTAATCTAACTGCACTGAGGTCACGTCGCGTCCTTCAGCTGCTCAGTATCGGTGAATCTGATCTTGTTGCTTTAATGAAATGTGAGAAAATTCTGGAACAATGCTTTTTCGGTTTCCTCGCGTCTGAGCTTAAAGAATCTCAGTCCATCACCATCAGCACAAAGAACCGAGGCATCCCTGATGATCCATGAAGGGGGTAATTAATAGACTGATTCCGGGACGTTTTGCAGCAGCGCTGCTGACGGACTGCAGATGGATCCGGACGAGGCGCTGATCTGCGGCTCTTTGACTCACTGACCTGATTTCTCTGCCTCGTTTTCATGCAACATGCCCGGCTCTCTGCCGGATGGAGCAGCGGGCCTGCTGCACCTGCAGCCTTGCCTCAGACCCCAACCCCCCCGGGTGCGAGCATCCGGACACAAAGCCTGAAAAACAGCCTCGGACATCCGCCCTGAGCAGCTCGTTTAAAAGGAGAGAGGCAGCAGCGAGTCTGTAAGCCTCACCGCGGACAGACTTACGGACAGCTCGGCGTGTCCTCTGCGCACACGTTATATAACCACCACCACCCACCCCACCCCCAAAAACACGGAGCCAGATGGATGCTGTCCGGATGGAAGCAGCAAGCAGGAGCCGCTGACAGGCCGCCGGAGAGGCTGCAGCAGGGGCCTGCGGCAGCTCCGCGGGCCGCTGAGGAGATCAAACAAAGCCGCCTCATGATAAATAAACCCAATTAGAACAAAGCCGGTACCTGAGCACCCGAAGCACAGTCTCCTCCTCTCCCTCGGCTCCTCTCAATGGGGAAATTTCACCGCAGGAAACACAGACCCGTTAAATCCTCACAAATCCACTGCCGCTCCGGCTGCGTCCTGCCGCAGCGCCTCCATCCCGAAAAAAGGTCGATTCAGAACGAGAAAAGCGTGTTCCACCGCCGGGGTCAGAGCCAGTGTCCCGCCGCAGAAGCGCGTCTCTCTGCCGGCCGCCGAATTCACTGTGAGCCGCTGCTCCTCCGCCGGCTGTCGGAGTTAAAATGGAGGAGATCTGTCCGGGAATAGAAACGGAGCACAGGAGGAGGAGGGACAGGTGCTTCCACACAGCGCCGACAGAGGGCGACAACACCTGCCCTTCAGAATAAGAGCCCTCCTCGTCATTGCTTTCTTATTTTTCACACTTTCTCTGAGCAGTTTTGTACTCACAAATCCATAGTAAGTAAAAAACAAACAAACTTGACCTTAATAACAGGAAAAGTAAAACACCACAATAATGTACAAGCAATCAGCATAATAGCAAGATAATTATATTAATGAGACAGAATGCAAGTGAAGTTGTAAAGGAGGAAAACAACTGTTTTCTGTACTATTCACAGCAGATACATGCAAGTATATAACCTGAAGAAAACATGCAAACTCCATGGCCAGATGGTGGATTCAAACCTAGGGCCTTCTTACTATGACGCAACAGTGCTAACCACACCACCATGCTGCACAACAGCAGCAGCAGCAGCAGACTCAAGGTTATCTATGCATCAGTATATAAGAGACGTGGTACAATTAAAAACCTACATAAAATCACAATCACACTATGGTGGTCAGCAGAAGACGGGTGATGGATGGATGGATGATGAAGGATATTTCGGCTCCTAAAATAAGTGGAGGCCAGAGGAGACTGCAGGAGGAACTATGCCTGAGGATGCACAAAGCTGATTGAAATCCTCCTGTTGTTCAGCTCACCTACAGGTGAAGGCTTTGCGCCTTTGCACTGTGGTCTGTGCAGTGTAATGTGGTGACAGTGGACTCGCTGAATGTGGACAAAATGCATCTTTGAAATTTTACTAATTTTTCTTCAGAGATCTCAGTAAAACTAAATACTTCCTTCCCTAACCCTTTTCCCCAGAATATACTTTATGGCTATTTTTTATTCACTCACTCACTAAAAAAAGTTGTGTAGGAGAAACACAAATGACAACCCTCTCTTTAAAGTGATGGAAGATGCTTCATCTTGTTAAACGAGCATCTCCTCGACTCTTTTTGTCTCCGTTAGGAGGAGGAAGGACCCGAGGAGAGGAGGTCCAAACTAAGGACACAGAGGTGTGAGCTGACGTCTGACCAGCAGAGGGAGCCACAGGCTTCTTTAACCTGACAGGAAAGCCGCAGAAACACACATGAACTAAAGATGTTACTGAAAGTTAAGAAAAATTAGAACTGCTGCCCTGCTTCATGTCCATAATTCATGTGCAGCTGTTGATGTAAGAATGAGAAATGCCAGTTTTGGTTGGTATTTCCTTTTTTCATTGTCCTGTTGGTGCTCAAGAGGCCAGTGCTGTGTGTGCAAAGCTCTATGAAGCTGTTTTCCTGCTGTAGCTTTAAATGAAGATGAGCTCAGCACACATCCCAGAAGGATCAGCAGTGTTATGGAAACTGAGGCACGTCGCCTTCAAAGTAAAAGTTGCGTCTTTAAACGTGTTGGCCTAGGGCTGGGCGATATGAACCAAAAATAATATGTCAATATTTTTTAGCTGAATGGTGATATAGTATATACACTCAAAAAAGTGAACTTGAAATGTTGTTCAATCAATTAAATATACCCATTTCAAACTTACTTGAGGTTTAATTTAAAATGTGCACTTGTTAAGGCCACACAGGGCAGTTAATTTGAGACAACTTAACCAAGCTGAGTGTATCACACAATTAATATGGTGTACTAAATATGTCCTAGAAGATTTCCTTGCATGCTCAGAAGCAGACACATGCATGATGGGAAAGTGACGTGAAGGAAGATCTTGAACTGGACTCGAAAGCAGTCGACAGTGGGAAAAACCAGCAACATCCAAGTAATGACCTGAGCAAGTATGTTTTTATGTAGTGTGTGAAGCTAAAATGTAAGTATGTGCTTATAATGTGATATTGGCGGTGTTGGAGTTCATAAACGTGTGAAAAATGTGTGAAATATATATATTTTTTAAAGCCTGTCAGTTTTGTGATATGTGATATGAATGCACTGCTGTGCCAAACATATTTGTTCTTCCAAGATGAGCTCTATAGGATTCTTTTCCTAATGTTTGTCTTTTTATTTTATTTATTAATTTGTGTACCTATACATGTTGTAATAATACAGTCCAGAGTTGACAGGCTGAGAAAGAAAAAAAAATGAGAGAGAAAGAAGCCAGAGGCAGGCAGAGAGGCACCTAGGAAACCCGAGCCCTCCGCAGCCCATCAAGAGCCTCGAAAACTCGTGGCTGCACATTCCAGCGACAAAGCAGAGGGGTGAGGGAGGTCCCAGGCAGAGCCCCCCCAGTCGGGGAGCAAGGGCGCCAGGGAACCCGAGGCAACAGGAAACCAGCCCCGCCTGAGGCCAGCCCCCCCGCGGACACCGGCAGCAGGGCCCCAGGCGCACTAGAACTGCCCGACACACCGCAGCCCACGATAACAAATGCACAAAGATACACATTCATCCACATCTACCCACCCTCTGAAGCTGGGGCGAGTAGACACCCTCCTCAAGAAAAACAGCGACCCTATGAAGCTGCCAGCCCGGCACCTGAAGCACCACCCCGGGTGAGGTGCCAGAAATCGGGGTGTTCACCTCAATAACAAACTGGACTGGACTACAAACACAGAAGTCCTGTATAAGAAGGGCCAGAGTTGACTCCACCTGCTGGGGAGACTGAGGTCCTTCGGTGTCTGCAGGACACCATGGTAGCATCTGCCCTTTTCTATGCAGTGGCCTGCTGGGGGGGCTGGTGCGTAGGTCGAGCTCTGTGCTGGGATGTCCTCTGGAGTCTGTGATGGTGGTAGGTGAGAGGAGGATGTTAGCGAAGCTGAAATCCATCATGGACAAACCCCACCACACTCAGCACACTCACACTGTGGAAAAGCTGAGCAGCTCCTTCAGTCAGAGACTAAAACATCCTCGCTGCTGGTAGAAGCACTTTGGCAGGTCATTCATCCCAACAGCAGTTACAATGCATCATGATGTCATGAATCACTTGGACACTTTTCCACCACTACCTTTATACATACTGTACATATACGTTTTATTTATTATCTATTACACTCTCACCCATAGAATGCATACCATGTATGCTGCGTACCTCACCGGCTACAAATGTATATAGTGTTTCTGATGTGTGTGTATATGTATGCATATGTTGTGTATATGTATATTGATATTGACATATATTTTATGTATGTAGTTTTTTTTCTATTCTATTTTAATTCATCTGTTTTATTCATCCTTGTATTCTTTGTACTTTTTGAGCTGCTGTAACGTGCAAATTTCCCCGTTGTGGGATCATTAAAGTTTTATCTTATCTTATCTTATCAGGAGTCAGGAAAAAACTCAGATTACTAAAAGTTCTCCGTCGCTGCAGTAAATTCCCTTTAACACTAAGTGGATCATCGTTGACATGTTTTTCCACGTCTCCACTGCGTCTTTGTGTGTTGTGCTCGCTGTGCTGAGAATTTCAGGGCCACTGCTGTTTGTTTCATGCAGCGAAAAACAGCATTAAGAAAGTTAAAATATCCTGATGAACTGTTAATACGAAAAAAGTATTTCTTATCTGATTACTCGAGTAACCAGTGGAATAACTGATAGAATATTCGATATATCGATTACTAATAAAAAAAAAATAGTTGCAGCTTCAGTTCTGACTTTTGCAGAATTTTAGTTACAGTTCAGACACATTCAGAGGGAGCTTTTCAGAACTGTGGTCTGTTTGTGGTGGTCAGACAGCCTCAGTAAATCTGTGGTGATGAACTACAGCTGCAAGTTAACAAAGGTGAGTTAGTTTGTAATGAAAGAGCAGGCTCGATAATTTGAGACACGAGCAGTGTTTTAGCTGCAGCCTGATGGCTAACAGTAAACTAGCAGAGTGAGTGAGGGTCGGTGTAGCTGTTTGTTGGTTTGCAGTCGTTGTTGCCTCTGGGGCTGAATATGGATGTAACAAAAACACTGTACATTGTTTAGATTGTTATTATGTGTGTTTCCACAAACACTGATTAATGTACAGTATCTTGCCTTATTATCTAAAATTACTTTATAACAAATGAGTGCTGGTAATGTGGCTGTGAAGAAGGCATTCTTAAGGAAGGGAAACAGAGAGAAAAGACTGAGGTTTATCAAATTACACAAAAATTGGACTAAAAATCAATGGCAACAGCTCGGATGGAGTGATGAATCCAAATGTGAAATTTTGGGTTCAAATCTTCATCAGTATATATGGAGGAGGTTAGTTGAGAGGTACACAGTGAGTGTCTACACCATGCAATACCATCTGGAAAAAGTCTGATTGGAAACAGCTTCATTTTTCAGCACTGATCCCAAACACACTGCCAGAGCAGTAAAAACACCCTTGGACAGGAGAAACACACATCAGAACTGAGTCATGGATTGGCCCAGAGCCAGTGTGGGACAGAACAAAAAGCAAAAACATCCAGAGAAGAACTCTGAAATTCCTTCAAAGAATCCTGGAGAACTGTTCCTGAAGACTGCTTAAAGAAATTAAAAGAAAGCTAACCTCGGAGAGTTCAGTCTGTGTGGAAGAATAAAGGTGGTGGTCATACCAAATATTGACTTTCAAGCTTATTAGAATAGCAAAAACTCGATTTTTGCCTAATGAATGTCTCAGACCTTTTTCCTATTTGCCCAGCAATGTAAAAAGAAGTGAGGGGTGGCTCAAATATTGTACATAGAATACGAATCAGGCTTTAAATATACACATGATACTTGTTACTAATTCAGTTCCTTTTTGTTTTGGATCCAAACTTTTTACAATAAGAAAAATATAAAATGTTGACACAGCCACAACCACAAATGAGAACTTGGTCCGTATAGGTTTTTCAGGTAAAAACAGTGATGTGAATTTCTGCGCTTCACAGTCATTGCATAAACTGCGCAGTGTGAGGAGTTTATCGGCAAAAAGCGCAGCTGCAAACATGGCGGTGCAGACCTGCTCTGATTTTTTTTCCCGGCAATTACAGGCATATTCACGCGGTCCTGGGCCTGAAGCTACAGGCCATTACAGTAAGATGCTTCATTGTGTCGCAGAGAAAAACTGAACCTTCACCTTTCATCCCGGAGCCCTGCTGAGACTTCAACCTTTACTTTTCATGAACTTGACAGATTTCCTCAGGTAACTCAGGGCACCTGTGTGATAAGAAACGTCACCAAATTCAGAAGCTATTTCCTCCTAAACTTCCGGTAAATTAAACCTTTGCCTCTTATAAAGTCCCGTCCCTTTCCTGGTGTGTGAAGCAGTGATGCACTGGCAGCTCACCTGTACAGGTCTCCCTCTGCATCTTCTCCCGTATCCGCTCTTTCCCCGCACATAGCACGCGAGAAAACCTGATCGCTGACACGGTTTACCTCCGATGTCAGCGATCAGGTCCTCTGTCTTGCCTGTTTGGAAAAATACGTTTTCCACTTTTCATTTGGCCATTTTTTTATTTTTATTTTTTTTTGGGGGGGGGGGCAGCTTAAATGTCACTGTAAAAAGTGATGACTGCTGTTTTTATCCGCTGATCACTGATCAATGTGTCATTGTTGGCAACACAGAAAATATGTTGGTACATAGGCGTTGGCCTGTGCAGCAGCGGTTGCAGTTCATTGTAGGATTTGTAGTATACGTAGTGGGAGCGCAGTTTACATGCGCGGGCCATTAATAAAAGCCATATGAAATCATCCCGCGACCCGTATAAAATGATATGGCGGGCCTTGAGTCTAACACACGCTCTAGCTGCTGCGTCTCTCCACTCCTGTCTGTAAAAGCTGGTCCCGCCTACATCCCCAGCCAATCATAAAGGAGCAGCTGAAAAGAAACCAATCACAGAGCAGAGAGCTGTGGTAATGAGCTCAGCCAATGGCTGTGAGCTTCAGATGGAGCAGGTGACATCATCGGAGAGGAGCAGTAAAGAGTTTGCGCTGGTCCTTATAAGCAAATGACATATGAAGTTTTTTTAAAGGATTGATTTAGGTTTTACGTGTTCTTTGATCTACACATAATGAAAGCATGACAAGAGAAATGAGGAGTCTTTTGTTAATTTAATAAAAGCCATTTCCAAAACAGATTACAGGTTAAAGCCATTATTCAAACAGTTTTTACAGGTTAACCGGGGTGGCCTGATCTCATGTCCAGCGTCCATTTGGGCACACACCGTCTTCTTCTCAGAGCAGATTTTACAAGTTTAAACCAGGGGTGAGAGACTGCATGCATGGCCATGAGCCACTAAGCATGGATGTAGTGTCCACCCTGTCTTCTCTCAGTGTAAATCTCATTTAGTGAAAGTTTATCAGGGTGGGTTACGTCAAGAGCAGAATAGAAAGCCTTAAGTGAATACGTGGCATTATTCAGGTTACTTAGACAAAACAATATGTAGAATGCAGAAACCAGGCTTCAAGATGACCTCAGCGTTCTCCCAACCTTGGTGATAAACAACTTGAGCTTACATAGGGGCAAAATGTATGTCAAAGTTCACATGGGCATTAAACCATTAAAATGATTAATTTATTGATTAGCTTCAATCCTTCACGTATCATTGGATACTTTTAAGTGGGTATACAGAAATTCACAAGATTTTCTAGTGGGTATTGAAGGATTGAAGCTAATTAATAAATTAACCCTTTTAATGGTTTAAATGCTCATGTGAACTTTGACATTATTTCCCCACGCAGGCTCAAGTTGTTTTGATAAGGTTGGTGAAATCTGGAATGTCTTGTTTTTAACTGTCTGCCTGTGAAAGAAGACTTCGTTGTCAATCACCAACTAGAATCTTCTTCGATTGGACATTGATAAACATAGATAAGTTTGACCATAAGAAACCTGCTCTGAGAAGAAGACAGTGTGTACTCATCACATGCCCAAATGCTTGACTGCGGGACATGGGATCAGGTCACCCCGGTTAACCTGTAAAAACTGTTTGAATAATGGCTTTAACATACAATCTGTTTTGGAAATGGCATTTACTAAATTAAGAAAAGACTCCTCATTTCCCGTGTCTTCTTTTCATTCTGTGTCGATTAAAGAACACGCTAAAAACTAAGACAAGTTTATTCTTAAAATCTTCAGTGTTCATTTTCTTTATGCTGGTGTGTTACACTGAACACCGCACATGTGATGCTACGGGTGAAGTTAAAAACAAGTGGCACGCTTGGCCGCCACAAAGACTTGTATGACCTCTGGTAAGACATTTCTCTGTCTGCGTCTCCCTCACGCCACTTTTCTTTTTTAAAACCACAGAACGAGAACAGGAACCTGCGCTCTTACCCAAGCAAACAGGTCACGTGTACGTAAATCATTTCTTCTACCCGCTCTGTAACTCTCGGAAGCAGTCCTAGCCAGCAGGGCGATGGAGTGCTGGGACGCTGCCGTTTCCTACATGAGCTGGGCTCTGGTCATCGGTGGCGTGGCCTATCTGATGAGCCAGACCCGGAGGTGCGCGGAGTACGGTCGTTACGTGCCGGCGCAGGCTCGCTGCTGTTCTGCGAAGGTGGGCTGGTTCCTGCAAGAGGTACCAGCCTTCCTCCTGCCGCTGCTGCTGCTGCTGTTCACCGCGGAGTCCGGGACCGGGAGGCGGCTGCTGGTCTGGACGTTCATGCTGCACTACTTCCACAGGTCAGAGCCCAGAGTCCAAACTCTTAACACAGGATCCGAGTTTGTGTGAGTCTGAGGAAAGTTTGTCATCCACCCGCTGAAGGACGAAAGTCTGTGACTGCAGGTTCGGGTTAGAGCACTCCCAGCAGAGGCAGACTGATCGATACTAACGCAAGATCTGATATCGTAGCGCTTTGTCATTTAGTACCGAGCACGCTCACTCAGTTGAGAATGTTGATGAAACTTGAGGCTGATTTTCTGTTCAGTTTAAAGCTTTTCCCTCCATCTCCCTCACGTCACTGCTTTTTTTTTTCTTCCAAAGGTAGAAGCAGCTTGTTTTATAAAAGGTTCACAATAAAAACCTGGTTAACCACAGTTTGATCATTAGTACTGCTGCCTCACAGCAAGGTCCGGGGCTTTTCATCCAACACCTGACTACCCACCCAATCCTAAATATCCGGGAGTTCTGCAAGTGATCTACTAATAAAGCACTCATTCATATACATTAGGAATCATACTGAACACACCTGAAGGAGTGCGTAATCTAACTAAATTAATGCTGTGTAAGTGTTTGAAAGTTGGGCAAATCTGCCTCAAAATAAGAAAGAAATTAGTTCTAATGATGACCAGCAGAAAACCACCAAACACCCACGCTGGAAACGAGCTTCACAAGAATTTATTCTCTTTAAACGTGTAACAGTCCCTGACTCATGCTCAGAGCCACAGTCAGGGTTATCTGCCTGGTTATAGACTTCAAACAATAATCGGCCAATCACATATTGAACTTGCGTTTTCGCCCATCTTAATAAGCATCGTGTTAGTGGGGAGAGAGTTTCCACATGAGATCCTGGGAATATGACTCAACTCTCCAGGTTCTGGGTGTTTTCATCATGCGCGCCCCCTCCTAACTGCACAGTGGACTTTTCCTCCTGTGACTCCCTCAGTACCCAGGCTCCCAGCAGCAGTTCCCAGGCCAGTCCTCCTTTATGGTCTTTATTAGCACAAGTCAACCAGACCATATCTTTACATTTGTACATGCTGTAGTACCATAGTTTGGAATAATGCAACTAACTATACATCAAAAGAATCTTTATTACCATAATTTCTTAAATAATTGGGAGCGCCCGCACTCCAGCTGGTTACAAAGGGCTCCAAACTCCACATACACCTTCATTAAAATGTTTTTATATAATTTTGCTTTTATTCTGTAATTGTTATGTGGTAGAGGGGGGGTGGTTCAATTTAATCAGGTGGAGAGCAGCAACCCCCCACCCCAAAAAAACAAAAGAAAACAACAAAAATAAGAGTAAACTAAAACAATGAACTGTCAAAACATGCAATTTATCTACAATAAAAATGAAAAGAGAGCAAAGGGAATACAAACTAAAAACAGAGGTAAACTTGCAGTCCAGCCATGCTTTACGGGTCCAACTCCACTTGGACCACAGCCACAACTCCATGGCTTGCTCCGGCTACCCCAACACTGAAATCCATGGAGTCCATGGCTGCCTCTCCTCGGCCATCCGCGTGTGTCTGGTCTGCTGGGTCACCTCTGCTCAAGTTTCCCTCCACTCTCTCAGTCCATTTTCTTCTCTTTTTCATTTGTTTCCAGCTCCCCTCCTCTGCTGTGTCCACCCTTTAAAAAGGTCACCAAGCACGTGTTGCCGATTCCCCTGATTGGTGTGGCAGGAAGTAAAACCCCACAAGAATAAAAGCATGCAATAAATATGTATAAAAACATGCAAAGATAAAAACCAATAACACACAACTTTAAAATTACTTCTGGCACATCACATAATGAGCTGCAGACAGAGCAAACACTGAGAGCACACAGTTATTAAAGATGATCCCAAACAGAACTCAAATCAGTCAGCCGGCACACATAGCTGGGCCCCATATGGGATAAGTCCATGCATGCATGGACAATGCAGGGGCCTCATGTAAGTCAACCATCTGGGTTCGAATGAACACATATTCAGGGCCTGTGAATATCTGTCTGGGGAAACCCCTGTAGGGCCACCATGGAAACTGCAGACAAATCCGTATGGGGTCCATAATGTTTGCTCTTACTTATCCCATATGGGGATAAGTAAGAGCCCGTGTGCTGGCAGGGGGTGGCATGCAGTGACTTTTAAAGAAGCACAGTTAATTAACCAGCTGAGACATACACGCGCACACACACACACACACACAGGGACAACTTGGAGTTCAACGTCTTGCCCAAAGACATTTTGACACATGGACAGGAGGAGCCAGGAATCGAGCCACTGACCTTATGATTGATGCATGTCCTGCTCTGCCACCTGAGCCAAAGCTGCCCTTACTTAATTTACCAAGACCTTAAACTCATGGTGCAGCAGTGGAGGCCTGTGCATTTCACAAGACAGTTACACCACATAACCATTTCTCATATTATAAACTTTAATATGAACTGTCACCAGTTTGTCTTAAAGTGCAGCATGAAAACGAAAGAAAAAGCGAGCAGTTTATTCTGAACCAGAAACAGACGACCTCTGTGTTACTGAGGTGGGAGCATGAATACACCCAACGGTGTATTTATAGCGAGTGGGTGGTGCAAAGGACTGAAAGAAATGTAGACAAAATGAAAAGCACATGGAGATTGAGTTGCAGATTTGTGTTTTTCAGCGTTTGCTCAGCAAAGCTGGCATCTCGCCAAGAATGCCGGCGAAGCTCAGACTGAGAGGAGCTGTTTTTACTGGCATCAATCTCTCGTGCCCAAAAGCACACCCAAAAAATGCACAACTCTGTGTTCTTTGAACCAGAAGAAAAGTGGAGAAAAGATGAAGAAAATCGCTCAGCTGATTAAACAAACACTTTAAATAATGCGTAAGAACAGATGGAGACTGTGAGGCTGCAGCTCGGATTTATTCGCGTCCAGGGCTGCATTCAGCCAAACACAGACTCTGCTGTTGTGTTACCAATGGATAGCTGATTGCTCTGTAATGCATATGCTGCTGGCAGAGCTGCTCCAGCCTGTTCCAGCATGACAGGACGTGTTGGAGTGCGATCATGTTCGAGATTGTCTCGATAAACACAGAATTTTTTAATGTGTTTTTCAAAAGTGCTTCATAACTGGCATTGTTACAAAGCAACACATTCCATCGCATGTTGCTTTTGGCTCATTTCTTTTTTGTGTTTTTCTTCTTGCCTGTGGTGGAACTCCTCCCACAGCGTGGGACATTTTATTGATGGGTTTTGAAGAAACCTGCTACCAGCTTATTCCTTTCAGGTTTCGCGGTGTTCGTTTGTCGGACAGGAATTACACAACACAATGGAATAAGGAGTCAATTATTAAATTTATTTAGCCATTTTCACACAGATTACAGATTAATCCGGACCAGGCTGCGTACCATGGCTCAGGTGAACAGAATCAGGTCATGATTCAGGTCAGGATTTTATATTGTCAAAGCTGATCAGTTTTGGTTACATCATAAACAAAACAAAATGTGCAAGAGAAAAGATTCCAGGAGCTGCTTCTTTGTGTGACCTCAGAGTTTCTTGGCTAACCATTGCCACCCGACAGAGTCCTGGCGTCTGTTTTTGATCACCTGCTACTGATAGAGACATACCAAGAACAAACACACTGTTCTTCGCTTACTCCAAACATTCTGTGTTTTTGTGTCATTAAACAATTATTTTATTTTCCAGTCTAAGACAGGTTTCTCAGGCAAGTAAATATAAGGATGGTAAGAGCGAACATATACCATGAGTATATTTGGAACTTCACAAAAAAAAAAAAAAAATCACTTCCTTCAGTTTCTGCATCATTGT
>VUQJ01030211.1:4708-15185 GCA_015108635.1 Andinoacara biseriatus
TTTTTTCATAGGTTGTTTTTTTTTTTGCATATTTTTCACACTTCAATATTTCAGATCAAACAAATTCTAATATTAGAAAAAGAGCCATCCATCCATTTATATTCTTCCACTTATCCAGGGCCAGGGGCAGCAGCCTAAGGACACAAGCCCAGGCTTCCTGCTCCCAGCCACCTCCACCAATTCATCCAAGGGGGACCCCAAGGCATTCCCAGGCCAGACGAGAGATATAATCTCTCCAGCATGTCCTTTGGAGGAAACTCATTTCTGTCACTTGCAATCGCGATCCTGTTCTTTTATCACTACCCAGAACTCATGACCAGAGGTGAGGGTAGGGACATAGATCGACCAGTAAATCGACAGCTTCACCTTTACACTCAGCTCCCTCTTCAACACATCAGACTGGTGCAGCGTCCGCATCACTTCAGATGCAGCCATGATCCATCTGTCAATCTCCTGCTCTCTACTCCCATCACTCATGAATAAGACCCTGAGATACGTGAACTCCTCCACTTGGGGAAGCAACTCATCCCTGAGCCGGAGTGGGTACTCCACCTTTTTTTGGCTGAGGACCATGGCCTCAGATTTAGAGGTGCTAATTTTAATGCCAGCTGCTTCACAGTCGGCTTGCGAACCACTCCACTGCAAGCTGGAGGCCACTACCTAATGAAGCCAACAGTACCGCATCATCTATAATAAGCAAAGATGAGATTCAGAGGCCACTAAGGTGGAAGATTTCCACCACTTGGCTACGCCTAGAAATTCTGTCCATAAAAATTATGAACACAATCGTGACAAAAGGCAGCCCTGACGAAGTCAAACACCTACAGAAAACCAGTCCGATTTATTGCTGGCTATATGGACCAAATTCTCACTGCGAGTGTGCAGGGACTGAATGGCCTGCAATGACGGGCCAGACACCCCATATTCGCGCAGCACCCCCCCAGGGGATACCTCAAGGGACACAGTCGAATCCCTTCTCCAGATCCACAGAACACATGTAGACTGGATGTAAAAACTCCCACACACACTCAAATATCTTTGAGAGGCTGAAGAGCTGATCCAGCATTCTACAACTAGGACGAAAACCCCATTGTTCCTCTTGAATCTGAGGTTAGACTAACAGACAGACAGACCCTCCTTTCCAGCACCCTGGCATAGACCTTACCGGGGAGGCTGAGGAGTGTGATCCGCCAAAAGTTGGAGCACACCCTCAGGTCTCCCTTCTAAAAGATGGGGACAACCACCTCGGTCTGTCAATCCAGTGGCACCGCCCCAGATCTCCACGCGATGTTGCAGAGGCTTGTCAGCCAAAACAGCCATACAACATATCCAGAGCCTTCAGGAACTCAGGGCGAATCTCATCTACCCCAGGGGCCCTGCCACCAAGGAGTTGTTTAACCACCTCAGTGACCTTACCCCTAGTGATGGGCGAGTCATTCCCCTCCTTGCCAGATGGAGGTCCTCAAAGTATTGCCTCAGTTGAAGTCAGCAGCGCCCCACCTGCACTATAGACCGTGTGAGTAAAGCACCACTTGCCTGTCCTGAGTTGCCAGTTGACTGTTTGCCAGAATCGCTTTGGGGATGTCCGAAAGTCTTTTTCCATGGCCTTACCAAACTCCTCCCACACCCAAGTTTTTGCTTTGGCCACTGCCTGAGCCGCATTCTGCTTGGCCTGCTGGTACAGTCCAACAGGCTAACCAAGCCTAATAGGACTCCTTTTTTAGCTTGATTTGGGCCTCTGCCAGGTGTTCCCAGTGCACCCTTACAACACTTTTAGGTGCACCGGGTCTGTCCAGCACCCCCGCCCCCACCACTGATCCAACTCACCAGCAGGTGGTAATCAGTTGACAGCTCACCTCCTCTCTTAACCCCAGTGTCCAGAACATATGAAAATTGATCATCCACCACCTAGGGTGTCCTGTTGCCATGTGCACTTATGGACATCCATATATTTGAACATGGTAAAAAAAACAAAAAAAAACTCTATTAATGTTCAGATTGGGCAGGCCATTTCTCCTAATCATGCCCCTCCAGGTCTCACTGTCACTGCCCACATGAGCGCTGAAGTCTCCCAGCTGGATGGAGTCACCGGATGGAGCAGCCATCAGCACATTAGGCAAAGATAACCAGAGTAAATACAAAATGTAGTTTCTAAATGATTACTTTAGTTTATTTAAGCAAATAAAGCTATCCAAACCTACATGGCCATTCTGAGATGAACAATTAAAAAACTGGAATTTGTATTTACTTAGGTTGTTTTTGTCGAACATTGAAATTTGTTTGATGATCTGAAATATTTAAGAGTGAAAAAACAAAAACAACAACTAAGAAATCAGGAAGGGGGAATTTTTTTTCACAGCTTTTGTGTTGTACTCCTGTACCTCTGTGTCTGTGTTCCTTTATCCTCCCATCCAAGATGTGTTGAGATTGCTTTAACATGGTCACGAAACAATTTCTGGAGAAAGCAACCAAAAATTATTCTTAACTGTCACAGGAAAGGTATTTGTTTATAACAGTGCATAAATGTTACATTGCAATATAGAAATTTGTTTTCTTCTAGATCCTTGTTTATTTTGATTACTATATATTTACATATGGACATAGTATTCTGCAAGTCTTGAGCCACCCCTTGTTTCTTCATATTTTGCTAGGAAAATAGGTGCAACATTTTATTGAAATCTGCAAACAAAAATACAGCAGAATACAGTATGTAAGAAAAGCACAGAATTTGTACAACATAGGCCCATCTGCTCAGGTCCTACCACCCACAGGACTTGGCTAAAATTTTGGTCCATATTTTAGGTGTGTATTGTGTATTGACAATGTATATTAAGCAGTGGTCCACTCCCCAAGACCAGCTTTAGGTATGTGGAACGTCATTTCTGTGGTGGAGAAGAAGCCTGAGATACAGTGTGAGGTTCATAGGTACTGATTAGATGTAGTGAGGCTCACTTTAAGGCACAGTTTGGCTTCTGGAACCAGGCTCCTGGAAAGGAGATGGACTGTTTTCCATTCTGGAGTTGCCCTTAGTGAGAGGCAACGCGGGCTGGGTTGGGTATACTTGTATCCCCTCTGGTTTGGTGCCTGTACTTTGTAGCTTTTGCCAATGGGTCAGAGGGTTGATTCCCTGCACCTTCAGGTCAGGGAATGGGCCCTGACGGTCATTTATGCTTGTGTGCCAAATGACAGTTCAGAATACCCAGCCCTCTTGGAGTTGTTAGGTGGGGTGCTGTTGGGAACCCCACCTGGGGACCTCATACTGGAGGACCTCAACGCTCATTTTGGCAGTGACACTGAGACTTCAAGGGTGTAACTGGGACACCTGTCTAATGATTGATTTTGTGATATTATCATTGGACCTGTATCTGTATGTCTTGGACACTTGGGTAGAGAGAGGAGCTGATCTGTCAACTGATCATCAGCTTATGGTGAGTTGGACTGGGTGGCAGGAAAGGGGCGGCTGGAAGGCCCAACCATATAATGAGGATGTGCTGGAAGTTTCTGGCAGAGGTTTTGGTCTGTGAGAGATTCAATTCCCACCTAGAACTTCAACAGCATTTTGAGGGAAGCTAGAGACATACAGTCTATGTTCCGCACCTCCATTGCTGGCTATACAGAGAGCCCTGTGGCTGCAGGGTAGTTGGTACCTGGTGGCTGTAACCCCCAGACCAAGCTGAAGAAGGAATCTTATAAGGCTTGTTTTGCCTGTGGGACTCCAGTGGAAAGTGTCAGGTATTGGCAGGGCAAAAAGTATGCCGCTCTGGCAGTAGATGAAGAAAAATTTGGCTGTAGGAGGAGTTTGCTGGAAAAAGACTTTTGGTCAGCCCAGAGGCTAGCAAACCAAGGTGATAACAGCTAACAGCTAACAGCACAGTTAGACAGTACTTTGAGGATCTCCTCAGTCCCCCTGACATGCCTTGCAAAGAGGAAACAGCTGAGTTTGAGGATACAGGGGCCAAGTGGTGGCCTCAGCATCACCTCTCTGCTTTTGCTGATGATGAAGTAGCACCTCCAAGTCTGAAGCCATGTGTAGCAGTAATTGTGGGTACTTCTTGGGAAGGACAGTTGTTTACACACAGTTCTTTATTGTATTGAACACAGGAAAAATACATTGTGCACTGTTTTCAGTTTTCTGACCCAATGCACAGCCACCTGCTTTGCTTCATAAAGAACACTCTCCTCCACCCCCACATCTATTATATATAGATGGAGATTCATTAGAAGATGTATGCCAGGTGAGTCACTCTTCCCAGTTGGCAAAGCACTTGAAATTATTTTGCCCCACCTCTCTCTCCTAGATTAGCCAGGAAACTAAAGAAACTCTTAAAACACATTTAACTGCAGATGGAAGCACAATGTTTTACCAAAAGCAAATGTGATCATATAAACTGCAGCTTAAAAACTAATGAAATATCAGTTGGACATACTGAGCACAAGCTACTGTTATATACTGTAATGTAATTTTGTTTATTACAATAATCACCCATTAGTTCCTGTTTTATTAAAATGTACTGCCTACTGATTACAATCATTGTTTGCTTTGAAAACTGAGCAATTAAATTGGAAGTGTACATAGACATATAGAAGTGTAGCACTGATTACCTGAAACTTTGGATAGAGGACAGCATTGCCAGACAGCATGTCCTGGAGATAGGCGATGGAAGAGGCCACACGATCCCAGACTATATAGTCTGTCTCATTTGCAAGGTACTTAGTAAGGTTGAAGGTATGGCTGTAAGCTATAATGTCAGACCTAAACAGTTAAATTAAACAAGATTACTATTATGTGTTTATGATTAGACATGAATGATTGTTTATAGTGTTTTCTTTTTTTATCATTAAAACCAACCTTGCAAGAGCAAAAACATCATCAATGTAGCTTGTGCGATCAGCTGCATCAAACTCCTGTGGAAGAAAAAAGACTCAGACAGTGAGCTTTATGAACATTGTGGTGTGTTATGTTTTCAAGAAATGAAAACATAATACAATTAAAAACGTTTAAAGTAATGTGTTTGTGTCTGGCTTGTTAATCTTTTTCAGGTGTTTTAGTGTCAATTTAATTACCAACAGGTGCACTAGAGGGGCAACAATAAGATAACCCCCAAAACAGCAGTGGTGTGAATGTCTCCAAACAAACAATAACAGACAGACTCCATGAGGGTGACTTCCTCTGGTAGGTGCCCACTGCCCGGCACCCTGGAGCCCAATTGGCATTTGCCATAGAATACCAGATTGGCAGGTCCAACAATGGCACCCTGTGCTTTTCACCCTGAGCACGTGACAGACATGAAGGGACTTGGAGAAGCTGTGGAGAACGTAATGCTGCCTGTAACATCATTCAGCCTGACTGGTTTGGTGGTGGGTTAGTGGTCTGGGGAGTCATATCCTTTAATTTCCCTGACGGAAACCTCCCAAAGGGATTAATAAAGTTAATCTAATTTAATCCATGGAGGGACACGCAGACCTCTACAGGCTAGACAACAACATGCTATGTTGGTGCAGTGGGTTCTGGGTTTCTCTTTGGCAATGATAATGCCCCAGGAGAATATGGCGAGAATATGCAGGCAGTTCCTGAAAGATGAAGGAATTGATCCCATTAACTGGCTCCTATGCTTGCCTGACCTCAATCCAACAGAAGATCTCTGATCTATCAGATGCCACCAGGTTGCACCTCAGACTGCCCAGAAGGTCAGTGATGGTCCATATCTGAAAGGCCCCTGGACACCAGCAGCCATCTCATTAGAAGCATGCCTCGACATTGTCAGGTATCCATATAAAAAGAACGGAGTATCATTTTGAGTCGCTATAAATTCAGCAAAATGGAGTAGCCTGCCACATAATTTTTTTTCACTTTGACGTTCAGGGTGTCTTTGAATTTAGCCCTCTTTAGGTTCATAAACTTTATTTCCATCAAACAATGTGACATCCTTTCATTCTTAACACCTTACCCAGACCATGTCAGTATAGCTATCCAGAATGATTTTTCCCACATTGAGATATGTGTTTTCAAAGTGTTTTTTTCAACAGGCGTAGTCTGAAAATTATACCAAATGGTTGGTTTGAAGCTGTTGACTAATGGCATCCCACATGTGGTCGTCATGGTTGACTCTGTAGAATCCAATATGATCCTTGTTAACCTTTAGCAGCCCATCTACTGGGAGTGAGTAGTTATTGATGATATGCTCTGAAAAGAAGTCATTAAAAGCATATAAGTGGGTGAAAATGGATATTATGAGCACCAGAAAACAACAAGACAGGTATTGTTCACAAGTTTTGGTCTTTTGTTTAGTTGTTTAGTTATTATCATCAGAGAGGTGGCTCTTAACATTGAAGTTTCTTCTGTTAACTGTATTTCTTAAGAAGGTGCCTGTTTAATATGAACTAACTTATATTGTATTTAATTGAATTTAAAATCATTCGTCTCACATACAAAGCCTCGATTAATCAGGCCTCAGACCTCATAGTACCATGTCACCCCAAAAAGAGTACTTTGCTATCAGACTCTGTTTATCCCCCACTCTGCATTTAATCATTAGTTATTATTAATCTCTGTCTCTCTTCCACAGCATGTCTTTTGTCCTCTCTCTCTCTCCCCTCAGCCCCAACTGCCCCTCCCCCCAATGACTGCCCCTCCCTGAGCCTGGTTCTGCTGGAGGTTTCTTCCTGTTAAAAGGGAGTTTTTCCTTCCCACTGTCACCAAGTGCTGCTCATAGGGGGTTGTTTTGATTGTTGGGTTTTCTCTGCAGTATTGTAGGGTCTTTACCTACAATATAAAGCACCTTGAGCCGACTGTTTTGACTTGACGCTATAGAAATAAAATGTAATTAAATTGAATAAAAGCCTCCTTTACTTTTAATGCCATATATTTAAAACATGACAGTATGTCACTGTTTTGACTAATGGATTAATTTTTGATTATAATGCATGCTTTGTAGATGACCACAAAATATTTAACTTGATCGTTGTACCTGTGCTGCTTTTGTCAAAAATAGACATCATATTTTTTTCACTTTGGATAGAATGCCATTTGATTGGTATTGTCCACTTGTACCTGGAACAAAAATACATTTATTGTTATTAATTGGCATAAAAATGTTTCTTTTCCTTTAAAAACAAAAACCTTTAATTCTTTAATGAACAACAACAACAATCAACATCATCATCATCCTCATCATCAATGTGATATAATACCTTTTACAAACAAAGAAGTCAAGATACTCTGAAGGTAAATGAATCATGAAGCCAGGAAGGCCAAACAAAAGGATAAATAAAGGTGAAACTAATATAAAGTTACAACCATGAGAATAATTTGCAAAAATACAAAATGTCAGTATAGACACTCCCCTAATAAAACACTGACAATACAGCTATGTAAATCTTAATATAGGTTCAGTGAAATTATTAAACCTGGTGTTACACAGCTTATGTTTCCCTGTTTAACGCTTATTTTTTTCAATGAGCTTGTCAAATAAAAAACAAACTTCCAATTGTAAACAATGTTAGTTGTGAGAGTTAAAAGTAATATATTAGAAATGTTTTGGGAATATGACTTGGATACTCATCTCAGATTTGTAACTAAAGATGAATAAACATTAAAAACCCTGGCTTTATTTGTCCCATTTTAGTCCTTTTTCTTGGTGTACTGCTTTTGTAAGATAATCACCTCCCTGCTTGTGAGTATCTTTGAATATGCAGGTCTCCTCCTGATTGGTTAGATTGGGTTTGCCTGTCCACATAAGCTGCTTATTGGCTCCTACCAACATCTACCCAGGCAAGGCTGGTGGTGTGGCAGGTAAAATTAGGACCTGGTTGCAGGAATCCAAAAACAGGCATAAAGTTCATACTGTTATTAATACACAAGCTTCCCCACGAGCAGAAAATACAAAACTGAGAACCTTTGAGGAAAAAACAGGGACCAGACGGACACACCACTGAGATGGGACAATGCGACAAAGAACAGAAGAAAATGGAGGCAATATATACACAAGGGATAATGAGACAATGGGAAAGACCTGGGACGGAAACACAGGAAGCAAAGTTAAACACACAGCACATGGAACAAAATCACACCAAAATAAACCAAGAAGTGGCAAAGACAAGCCAGGACTAAGACACAAGAACTTGACATCAGGACATGAAGGTAAAAAACACTGAGACACAGCTGACTTCACACAAGCGGAGCTAAAGATAAAATGCAGAGACAAAAACAGGACTAGGATGGGTGGGATTACAAGGAAAATACACTGTAACAAAAATCATTTCAAAAACTTAAAACCCTGGGTCCAAGACCCAACACCTGATGGCAGCAGAACCTTGGTCCAGTCCTTGGTGGGTTTGTAGTATTTTTATGTGGTTTGGAGAGCAATTGGTTTCGCTTAACCCTGTGCCTCCTGCTTGTTTGTATATAGCTCTTGTGTAAATAGCTCACTCATTGTATAACTCACTATAGTATAAGAAGCTAACTACCTTATTCTTTTGTTAGTTAGGTTTAGCGTGTCTTTTGTTTGGTTTGGTTTTGGGATTAGGTCGCACTGCTTCTTGGAACATAGCTGCTTCTGTTTTTGCTGTTCTGTTTGCCTTTGTTCATCCCTGAATAATTAGCTTTCAGTAATGGATTTTTTATTTTCTTTTTGCTTTGTGAAACACTAAACATTCAAAGCAACTCTGCCTGAATAGTGTTTTTAAAACAATCTGACACTTTACAGCGACATCTACTGGCCAGTTTTTGCTGTTGTCACATCTTAATAATGCTATTCTGTGAAACCATGACACAGAAAAGCACTGCACAATTCTAAACAAAGCTACTTATTGTATCTATCAATAATTCTGATCAACACATACTGCTTAGACAGCAAAGCAAGAAAAAATGTGGGATTTAGGTCAAAAACACAGCAAGCAACTTATTCCAAACGTGTCAAATGTTTCATATCACCCAATTACGATCTCGAATCATGCTCCAGTCTCCATTGATGTTCGAATTTCAATGGGATCTCGCTATCCCTCACACTTAATACTTCACTTTTATCAGATGGTAAATTCCTCAAATTTATTACAGATGCAATAGAAGATTTTATTTCTTTTAATGACACTGATTGGGAACTGATCTCTAGGGGGTTACTATGGGACTCTTTGAAAGCATATCTACGGGGTCAGATGCAGCACCGTCCAGCACAAAGTGGATTAACGAGGTCATCTCTTTTTTAAAAGTGGAGAAAATTAGATATACAAAAAGTGGGAATCTGAATAAATTCGACACTAAGTGGGAACCATTTATGAAGTTTTTTGCATCAATGTAACCCCCCCTCCTTTTTTTCCCCTTTTTTCTTCAATTATTATTATTAATTTTCCTTTTTTTAAATTAATTTACTTTGCTTTGTTTTTTTGTTTTTATTTTTTTATAATTATTATTATATATTTTTTGGAGGTTTTCTCCTAATGCTTATTGCAATTTAAAACACGCAACCTTAAGTTAATGGTGTATACATTATGTTTATACTTCACAATATTGTGCATTGGTTTATCTAAATATCATTTTTATGCATGTGAAATCATTAATAAAAATATTAAACACAAAAAGACAGCAAGTGGTGACTGTAATGAACAGTGTGTTTCAGTAATTACTATTTTTCCTCTGTTGTGTTAACATATACTATAATGCCAAAAGTATTGGCTCGACTGTCTAACCTCATATAAACCTGAGTGACATCCCATTTTTAATTCATAGGGTTTGACCCTTTAACAGCAGGCGGTCACCGCTGATACACCTGCTACAGTACCTGGGTTACCTGCCATGAACAGCTGGTTAACATGTCAGATCAAAAATATTTTGAATTGCTGTAATTACGCAACCAATTGTCCTGCTGGAAACATTGAAATGGTTTCTGAAAGCTGAGAAATTGTGCTTAACCCCCAACATGGGGTTATTACGGTAATTGTAGTTGGAACGGCGGGACATTTGAAATAAGTTCTATCACTGACTACACGTTCTGTGATAAAGGGCTGATGTGGGCCCTCTGCAGCTATAACAGCTTCAGCTTCTTCTGGAAAGGCTTTCCACAGGTTTAGGAGTGTTTCTGGGAATTTCTGACCGTTCTTCCAGAAGCACATCTGTGAGGTCAGACACTGATGTTGAAGAGAAGGCCTGGCTCACAGTCTCTGATCCATCCCAAAGGTGTTCTATCAGGCTGAGGTCAGGACTCTGTGCAGGCCAGTCAAGTTCTTCCACACCAAACTGGCTCATCCATGTCTTTATGGAGCTGCTCTGTGCTCTGATGTGCAGCCATGTTGGAACAGGAAGGGGCCATCCCCAAACTGTTCCCACAGAGTTGGAGCATCAAATTGTCCCAAATGTCTTGGTATGCTGAAGCATTCAGAGTTCCTTTCACTGGAACTAAGGGGCCGAGCCCAACTCCTGAAAAACACCCACACACCATAACCCCCCCTCCACCAAACTTTACACTTGGTACAATGCAGTCAG
>VUQJ01030214.1:2080-16443 GCA_015108635.1 Andinoacara biseriatus
AGAAACAGTCTCTCCTGGCTTACAGAGCTTTCCTTCCAACTTTTTAAAACACATTTACAAGCCGAACCACTTGCTTTCTTCGGTCGTTTTTCACTCTTTACCACGGTTGTGCCGGAGCTATCGTGACAGGTGAGCAGGTCGTGTAAAATGGTCACATTTGCAGGGTTTTCCTGTTGCTAGTCCAAAAGTGTCTACAGTAAAAACTACTGAAACTGGCCTCTCATGTCAGTAGTTATTAGTCACAGTCTCTGTGTTGTGTGTTTCCTCAGCACAGACTCCAGAATGAGTAAAAACAGCAAAGTGTTGAACCTGAAGGATAAAATCTGTGGGAATGAAGTGGACCTGAGCTTGTGTAACCTCACAGAGGTGCCAGTCAGGGAGCTGGTAAGTTACTCAGTTACTAATAGCATAAGATGTACTATAGTTTTAGACTCACTGCTGCCATGCTGTGGTTTGACCTTATTTCTGTGTGTTTCTCGGTTAAATATATGCCATAAATGTTAAACTGATGTTTTCCACAGGCTCTGTTCCCCAAAGCAACTGTTGTGGACTTGTCTTGTAACAACATTACCTCCCTTCCTGTGAGTATTAAACGTGAAGCTTGATTTCATTTTACAAAGATTATCTGTTGGAGAAGTTTTACCAAATTTATTCATGAACTGATTTGTGGAGCCAGTTGTGATAAATCATCTTTTATTTTAATATGTCTGTTACTTTTTCATTGTTTCAAAAAATAATCAGTTAATACATGTGCTACTTTTGCTTTAGTGAAGTATTTTATTATTTTTTTAGTATTTTCAGTTCCCAAGACCTTCTGAAACTCTGAGAACTACAAGTTAAACTTCACTGAACTCTTTCTAGTGTTGTTATGAACCAACTGGGACTCTTAAAACTGATGTGTTTCTCTTTGATTGGGTTATCTTCCTGCAGCCAGAGTTTTGCAACCTGACCCACTTGGTGAAGGTGGATCTCAGTAAAAACCAGCTGACCAATCTGCCCGATGACCTGGGGAACCTGGTGAACCTTCAGCATCTGGACTTGTACAATAACAAGCTCACAACGCTTCCAGTGAGCTTTTCTCAGCTCAGGGTGAGTGTTCTTGATACCGCTGTGAAAAAAAAAATGTTTTGTTTTTTTAATGAGTAAAGCAAGACATTATAAAAATATAGTTTTTGTAAAAGAACTGACAGACTGACACCACTTATAATTGTGTTAAATATAAAGCTTCAGCCATTGGCCTTAGTTTAGCATAAAGAGCTAAACTCATAGCCAAAAAACTGCCTGTAAATGAATATAAATCACCTAGAACTCTAGATGTGAAGCGTGAGGTTGCTGAGGTTCTCGGGTTCAGTTTTAGCTTGTTCTGTGTCTGTTCAGAGTCTGAAGTGGTTGGATCTGAAGGACAACCCGCTGGAGCCTGGCCTGGCCAAGGCAGCAGGAGACTGTCTGGATGAGAAGCAGTGCAAACAGTGCGCCACTAAGGTGACCGTGAGAATGACCAGTCGGCAAGTTCACTCACAATATTAAAATACGTGCCCAAAACTAAAGGTAGTGTCTCTCAGGTTCTGCAGCACATGAGAGCCATTCAGGAGGATGTTGATCGTGCACGAGAGAAACAACTTTTAAAAGAAAAAGGTGAGTTTAAAAAAAAGGTGCAAATCTTTTTACTTGAACTGAATAAAGTCATTTCAGGAAGAGACCACTGTTGGGGAATGAATTTGTGATACTGGAGCGTGGTTATAAAAACAGATTGTAGCACAATTATGATTTTAAAGTTTATTATTTGGAAGCATTTTTGGTGTTTAGATAACTTTGATTATTTCAGAACTTTAAAAAAAAAGAAGTAATTAGCCCGGGGCCTTTCTGTGTGGAGTTTGCATGTTCTCACCCGGTCCTCTGGTTTCCTCCCACCGTTCAAAGACATGCAGTTAGTGGGTTTGGGTTAATTGGTGATTCTAAATTGCCCATAGCTCTGAATGTAAGTGTAAATGGTTGTCTGTCTATGTGTCGGCCCTGTGAGAGGCTGGCAACCTGTCCAGGTGTACCCTTCCTCTCGCCCTGTGGCAGCGGGAATAGGCTCCACTCCCCCAGCAACCCTGAATTTAATAAACTGAAGGAAATTGATGGATTAATGGATGGATAAAAAAGTAATTACTATAAAAGTTATTTTAAAGAATGAATATAAACACATAATTCCTGTAACCATTCCCCATTATTTAAAAAAAAATATTACATGGACTGAAAGGATCATTGTTAGTGGGGGTCTTGCTGCTGCTGTGTAAAGAAGTAAATACAGTTCATCTCACTTGTGCACACCAGAAAAAAGCATAATGTCCATGTAAGAATGAATGTGTGTAACTGCATCGCTTCTGACCACAATTCCTTCATCCTTTAATCAGAGTTGGAAAGGAAGAGGGAGGTGAAGCAGAGAGAGCGGGAGGCCAGAGAGAGGGAGGCTCACAAACGGAAGAAGGCGGAGGAGAAGGAGAAGAGGAGGAAAGAGTACAACGCTCAGATGGCAGCAGTGGCTGCACAGGAGCAACAGAAGAAGAAAAGTGAGGAGAAGAAGAAAAAGAACGGACAGGCTGCAGGTGGCAAATATATCTTTTAAGGCTGTTGATGCTTTGAACATTTTATTCAGCTTATAACAGGCTTTTTTTTAATGCATGAATCACTCAAAGTGGTCAGAAAATCTTTTGTTTCAGGTTTGCGGAGAGACACTCTGATGTCAAACATGTGTTTCATTACAGCAGAGAAAAAGGTCGCCGTGGAAGCGAAGCCTAAACCTCACCGTTCTTTCATTGGCTTGATTTTCAAGCTCCTCCTCCTGCTGCTTGTGGGATTGGCTGGAGTCGTCGCTGTCTGCCGGCTGACCGACCTGCAAAGGGAAGCTTTCTGTGTGCCATTAAACGCCGCAGTGAACGACGGCCTGTCCTGGGCCAAAGAGCAGCAGGTTGTGGTCAGACAGCTGGTGCAAAATCTGTCGTCTGCAGCGAAAGAGTTTCTTGAATCCACGCAGACGTCTAAGAACTAAATACTCATGCCTCAATTGAAGCTCAGAGCGCCAGATTTTCCACTATCACCTGTGAACTGTTTTTTTTTTTTTTTTTTTAAATACGAGAAATCATGAGTCTCATTAGAGTGGGTAACTCTGCATCCCATATTTGTGATGCAGGGGGAGGTGAAAGGTCTGTACAGATAAACGACAATGGGACAGGTGTGTGAAAACATCTTAAATTCCTATGGAATTGTTGTCTCTCTTGTACCCTCTTTGTACTACAGCATGTTTTTTTTGTTTTGTTTTAAAGAAGTGATCATCTTAAATTTCTCCCTGTCAACCAGGTTTTGCACTTTGACCAGCAGCCAGCTGGTTTGTGTTTTCCACGTGCATTACATGGAGTGCAGGTTGTATTTGAGAGATGTTCAGTGAAGTGTCAGGGGGCCCTGTCTGTGCTGCACCAGTCACATATTAGCCGCCAGTCACAGTTGTGCATTTGCCAGTGTTAGTTGTGGCAGTCTGAGAATGTGCAGTAAAGGCTGTATGAATATAAAACCTTCTCCTACTCTCTGTTCTTAAATCTGTCAGACCTCCTAAATTTACAGTCTGGAGCCCAAATGATATAAGTGGATTTATCTTATATTATTTATCTTATCACAGCTGCTACTATAACAGGCACACACAGTATGTCAACTGGTAACAACACTTTCAAACACACAAATACCAAAGATATCAGAGGCAGTTAAGAAACAGTGTCGGTACTATCTAGCAGAGAGAAAAATATCTTGTTTAGTGCATCCTGTTTCATGCTTACAGATCTTTCAAAAGAGCACCACGAGACTGCATAAATGGCCAATTCTGACAATGTCCTCCAAGTATGGGCTTCAATCCCTTAATCCTAGATCAGTTTGTTTTAAATTTCTGGAGAGAAGGAACCACTTCCCAAAGTTGAATTCGACGTCTTCACTATCACTCTAAAGCTCTGCTTAATTTATCATCATTTATGACAAAAGTAGCAAATTGGAGAAACACAGTTTTTGCTTGAAAAATCATTTCAGTTCTGCTCCAAATTGAACTGCTTAACTGTATGAATATAGCTTTAAAAATATGTGTCAGCCAAGCCCTAATGCTCATCTTTGTGCTATTAAAACCGACCATACTGGTCATTTTGGATAAGACGGCCCGTTTGCCAGAAATTCTGCATATATTGTATCATTTGATAGATTTTTCCTGCTTCCCTACTGTCAGTTGTTTCTCATTCATTTCTGTCAATTTTCAAGAGAATTAAGACTCTTAGTTCTCGAGTAACTGTGCAAACTGTAAATCTGTATTTAAACCAGACTACCAATAAACAAGCTTTGAAACTGTCAATCAATATGTTGATCAATTATTGAATCATTTACTAAACAGGGACTTGGAAGAGAGAGAGACCTAATGTTTAATAAGTCACATTTAACTGTTTTACTCTTTGGTGCAGTTGAGGATGTTATATTGGTCTGTCTTTGTGAATTTTTCTGCTTGAATAGTTTTTTGCTGGTTCTTGGTGATCTGGGAGCAGATGGGGATGAGGTTTTTTGGGGGGATGTCAGGAAGAGAGAAGCTGCAGAGAGGCGTGCAAGACTGCAACTCTGCAACATAATCACGGCCTAGAAACTGCAAATAAATAAATGTGGAATGGAAGATCCCCATTTCCCTAACATCATCAGCCACAAACATTACTCTGAATAAGCTCCTTTGAAAACTGAAACCTGAGACCATAAACCACCTAATAGGACTGTCAAAGCATTCGGTTTTAGCTGCCACTGTTCCCATTAGCTTTTTGCCTAATATGTCCTATTCCGCTAGAGTGAGGTCTGGGAAACCACAACAAATAAGTGAAAAAGAAAAAGGCAGGAAATTGCCTTTAGTGGTGGCTCATGTTTCCCAAAGCTAACTCTTCAAAGTAATTTGAATGTCAAAGCAAATTCACTTAAAGGTTTGGCACCATGATTAAAGGGGATGTAGCGATTCTTCAACTAAGCAAACACCTCAACAATGATGAAAACTGTTAACACTTTCCAGCTGACGTCTAAAAAAAACATGACTAAAAATGTACAACCATTCAGGCCCGCCACACTTCACTCAGGGCCACACAGACACATTTATTTCGTGTAATTTTTGCCTCTGTACTGTCAGACTGAGTTTCAGATTCAGTTCAAGGGGGTTTGACAAAAGCATAGCGCAGCTACTGTTATCTGGACGATTAGCTGACGAGCAATTTTACAGCCAGCTGAGGAACGCTCCATCATTAATTCATGATAAATGAAGCAGATAAAATATCTGGAGTGGGGCAGCACGGCGGCGTGGTGGTTAGCGCTGTTTTTCACAGCAAGAAGGTCCTGGGTTTGAGTCCTCCATCCGGCTGGGACCGCTCTGTGTGGAGTTCGCATGTTCTCTCCGTGTTTGAGTGGGTTCTCTCCAGGTACTCCGGCTTCCTCCCACAGTCCAAAGACATGCAGCTAGTGGGGTTAGTTTAAGTGGTGATTCTAAATTGGCCCTAAGTGTGAATGGCTGTCTCTTTGTGTTGGCCCTGCAGCGGGCTGGCAGCCTGTCCAGGGTGTAGCCTGCCTCTTGAACTATGGCAGCTGGGACAGGCTCCCCTCCCTCCACCAGCCTTCTGGTTTTCAGCACCACAATCATGAAAAATGTAGAAGACTAAAATGACCATTAAGAGGAATATGAGACAAATGTGTTTGTACAAGAGAGGGTTAAATGACACATTAGACTGTGGGGTTTTAATGGCTCTGCATAAGTAAATGGAAAAATGCTCTCAATTTCATTTTAGGGACAGAGTGAATAAAAAAAATAAAAGACACGCCTAATACTTAGTGCTTAATGTTCCTGACAGCTGGTGATTAAAGCCATCATCCTCGCTACGTGAGAGTGAAAGAGAAATTCCTGTAAAGGATTGTGTTGCACATGCTCCACACGCCAGTTTTCAGTTTCACGTGTCCAAGATTTTCCGCATCCTGCTTTACAAACGGAAGTCTGTAGAAGGTGAGTGAGCAGCTCACTGTGAGAGCAGTTCCTGTCTGCTGCTGCAGGTCTGTCTGTAATCTCTTTCCTTCATGTGAGCCGCATCATCCAGCAGCTTCATCCGGACCGACTCATCTACCGTCAGCTCGAGGGTCACCTCTTTGAACACGTCGCACTCCGACACCTGAAACAAACAGGAATTACTGTTAAATTCCCACACAAAACTTTATGGAACATGTCCAGAACCTCACGTGACGACTGTATGTTACCTTTTGGAAGTGGAGTTTCTCGAACATGGTGATGCTGACCTGGTTCTCCTGTCCGATTTTTGCTTGAAACTTTCTGACCCCAAGTTTGGTGACTCCTGAATGGAGGAAAACACGCTGATCACCACCATACATGTAACCAGAAAAAGGTAAAACTCTTATTTCTAAAAGTAACAAGGAGTCTCCTGACAGACTGCATTAGCTCCCTCACCGTAGCACATCATCATACGTGTCACCTCCTTTCCGATGCCCTTGCCTCTGTAACTGGGCTCTGTTGAAAACAGCAAACTTCCGCTGTTATCAGGGCAGAAAAACCACGAAACAACTGAACAAAAAGTCTGCACTGAGCGTGTAACAATAAAGCCCTGGTTACGCATAAACATTTTTAAGAACCTGCTATCATGATCTCCAGCTCAGCCACTGACGGGTCTGTTGGGTCAGTCAGGAAGATGTTGACATCTCCCACCATGCACTGCTCCTCCTCCAGGCTGGGGTCCGCCCACCGCTGCTTGTCCAAGATTATAAACGTGCACTCTGGGAAGTTAGCATAAACACACACACACACTGAAAAGGCTTTTCCTTGAAGTTGTGTATGCTCTTGGTACTGCGTGCTCTCCATTTTTCATATCCTGTCTACTTATGGCCCCTCACTGTCATCATCTTCCCTCCAGCTCTTCTGCATGTCGTACTCCTGTTCCAAGGTCAGCGGCTCTGAAGCAGTCAGCTGCTGCAGCTCGGGAGACTTCATCCACTCATGATACCTGAATGAAATGCACAGGTTTTTGCTTCTGGCTCAACCTGTTCAGTCACTAGTTGAAAGAGGTGTCTTAAATTCATTTTAGTTCATGGGCCACATGCGACCTAATTTGGTCTTAAGTTGTTTAAACCTGGAAAACCATCACATAACAAATGACTTCATTAACTTTTACAGGCCCACCCACACATAATGAACCTTCCATTTGAAATGGCTCAGCCATCTTACTTCAGCGTTATATGGAAGGCCATGGATCGTATCTTTTTGTGGGAAGAAAGCTCTAAAACTTACCGTTATACAGAGGGATGAAATATATGCCTCTTTTTACAAGTTTCACACTTTGCAAAGCCAGATCAGGCTTAAAACATAGACTCTGGACCTTGTTTATACTGTCTTATGTATAATTTGTTTCTCCTTGTGCAGAGTGGGTGTGATGCTGCTCTGCTACATGTTCTGCAAAAGTGCTTTGCATTGTAAACAACACTGCTACACTACACTGCTCAAAACATAAAGGAACACTTATTTATTGCAGCACAACACAAAGTCGGTGAAACTTAGGAAGCAGAAACCACTGAAAATCCATCTCACCTGCTTTGATGCAAATAAACATGACAACAGGCACACTTGAGATGTAACAAGAGCCCTACAAGATGACATCCAGCAAGCTACTCATGTGCATGTTTCTGACCAAAGTGTCAGAAACAGACTCCACGATGAAACCACCTGTTGTCTCTTTCATTTGCACCCAATCAGGGGAAAAAAGATGCTTTATGCTTTCTAACAGGACAGACATCCCTGAACTAAGTTTAGACTTCAGTTATATTGTGATCATTGACTGCTCCCTTAATTTGTTTTTAGCAGTCTATATGACTACACTGCTTACAAATTACCCCAAATATGTTTTTCTTCCTGTGAAGATCAAGATATCCATCAAATCATCCAGTTGGCGGATAAAAGCAAACAGATTCAAACTTCAGCTTGAACAAAAATGCAGCAGATTTAATATTTAGCAATTTTCCAAATGGTCACATTAAAGCTTTAAAGGCAAGAAGCGATCATAAGAGGACTAAAAGCGGCAGAAAGGACAGTAAAGAGCTGGACAGTGATGATCGTGCCTCCACTCACAGCTGTTCGTGTTACCTGGGCACGTGATTTACGTTATAAGGAACCAGCACGACTCTGAGTCCCTCCAGTAAAGTGTTCTCATTTATCTTCATGGTATCAAACTGCAAATAAAGCTCCTACACGACTGTAAATAACTTTAAAAGAGATTCGCGTTTCTGTCCATGATAGCAGCCCAGACGCCGCTTCCTCATTCGCGCTCTACTGTTCTTCCTGCAGCTGCGCACAAGTGTCATAAAGGCAGGAGGCGCCACCTGCTGGACAGAATCAGTACTTTTTTAATAGCCGCCTGTCACAAAACACTCAATTTGCTTCCATTTCTTTTGCTATAAAAAAATGGCAAAAAATAACAACGTTTGACAGGCATAAAATATTTTTTTTGCATCAACGAGAATGTTATTATCTGGAAACTTGGCATATCTCATAAAAGTGTGCAGAGTGTCCTTAAAAATATGAGGAAACTGGACAAATGGAGGCGTGAAGAAGAACCTACAGGCCTAAAATCTATCTACAGCAAATGATCAGTGTCTGAAAGTCATGTCCTTAAGAAACAGGAAACGATCCAGACCTGTTACAGAACCCTAGAGCTGCATGTGGCCCTTCAGCTGATCCATATACAGCCACCCTTTCACTTAGATGGCATTTTTGTGCAAAGTAATTGGAAGTTTATTTGTAAAAATTCAAAATAAGGAAAAGTATATTACAGTGTGGGAGATTATCTTTTGAAATTTTATGCAGATTTACATATACAAAGCAAACACAAAAGAAAACAATGGGTGAACGTACTTAAATCTATTTATTCCAGCCATACAGCTCTGAAGATGCAGCACACACAGTAGAGGTCCCTTCTGAGTGCATTCAGGAGGTTATTGTTAAATCAGAGGGGTCAAAATGTAATTAATGACCCAAAAGAAGAGATTTTTATTACAAAAAAAAAAATACAGAATTATTGAGAGTAATTCTATATTTTGGCCACCTGGGGGCAGCAAAAACACTGATGTGTCTTAGTGTTGGCCTGATGAATTTAAGTCCAATATTCATTCTCTTTGGATACCGATTTGGTCCATATCAACTTCAGAGGAAAACAACAAACTGTCTTCAATGTTGCAGAGCTGCAGGTGAAAATGACTCTACGGGAGCAGAGACAGTGAACCAAAACAGCAAAGCTGCAGCCAAAAATGACATTGATTCAACTTTCCTCTTTTCTGGTCTTTTCTGTTGTAATTTCTCTTAACTTTGACAAATGATTGATAACTAATTAGTATTTATTTGACCTCATTCTTGACATTTACTGATATGATTGTGGTTTGGGTGTTAGGTGGGCCTGCGCAGTCCGTGCCACAGTTTGACCGGCTCCTGTGCCGTGTTGACCATATCTAGCCAGTGTTGCAGCTGAGGACCCCTGGCATACATGAAGGGACCCAACACCAGCACTCCCAGCGGGACCGGAGACTCTGACAGCAAAATAAACAGAATCAGTGAGATCTGTCATCTTCTGGAAATGCAGTTTTAATTTTCTGGAGAAATAATTGCTCCTTTAAGGGAACCACTTTAACTTATAACTTTCAATAAGAGAGATGCTTTTAATTTTGTTGGTTTACCTTAAAAAAGCACAACTAATCAGTAAGACTTTGAGCTTATCTGACATTTTACGTCTTTAAATGGAGCTCTAAGACACGCTGCATTTTTCAAATGTCAGGTACTGTAGGTGAGGTGTTATTATTATTATTATTATTCCAAAGCGAGAAAAAAAAATGACAAAGTTGAGTGTTTGAAGGATTATATGAGAAAAGCTTTTAATGCTTGTCTTATGAAACAGAATCTTTAAAAAAATTCTTGTTTGCACGTTGATATTTTTTAGTCTAATCTCAGAGCAAAGTTTGGATCCAAAGTTCAGCTTCAGTCACCTGAGGGGAGGTTGCTGGGCTCCTGCAGCTCAAACCTCAGACAGGCCTCGTCCAGGTGCTGAGGTCGCAGTTTAAAGGTCATCCTGTAGTTGAAGTTGGGCTCATTTTCACCTTTCACCACACAGCTGCGCTTTAACTTCGCCACCTGAGCGTGCTTCTGTAAGCTCACCTGGACACACACGCCTCGGAAACACACACAGGTGCTGTATTACCAGATATTCCTTTGGTCGTGACCAGATTTGCCTCATATTTTCTTTCCTTTGTAGATATCACAGTGGACCTGTGTACTCCACAAGCATAAATGATCTCATACCTGCTTCTGTGTGCAGCTGCAGGCCTCGAGCCCTCAAAACCACCACTGAAAGGCGCTGCAGAGACGAACTGTAGCTGAGAGATATCTGCATATCCCCCAGCTCTGAACACTGACAAACAAAGCAAATATGAACTTTTAACTTTCTGCACACATGCAGTACATTGTGTGTGGATCTGGTGTGTACCTGTGGGTCTTCCTCAGTATCAAGGTCTCTCCAGAGGACCCTCCCGCCCTCACTGTGCTCCCCCTCCAGAGGAAACTGCACCCTGCCCACCACATGGCGTTTACCATTTTGCTCCACGCTCAGCACACACACACTCAGGGTGCTGTGAAGCACACGCAATGCTGACACCTGTGGAGCAAATACACTCATTCCTCACTATAAAAAAGCAGAGTCATGCCCCCCCCCCCCAGTATTTATGTGAGTTATGATCTTTGAGTCAGTCTTTCTCTGTGTGCTGGGGGCATGAAGTCTGCTATGCAGTTAACTGAGATGTGTGTGTTGTACTTATACTACTCAGTTGTGTCTCACCAGATGTAAACTTCTACAAACTTTTGTGCCCTCACCTGGAAAATGAAGCAGTCGGTGAACTCTGGGTCCGGACCCGTGCCGCGGGCTTTGGCTTGGCGGGGCCTCCTGTCATCAGGGAGAAGCCTGAGCTCCACCAGCGTGATGTTGCCATGGAAACATGGAGGGAGGTTGCTGATGCGGAGCAAGAAGACCGTGAGCTGTTCACTGCTGTGTCGATACTCCACAGAGAAGCAGAGGCGGGAGGCCATCCCGGGAGGGGGGGCCACCACCTCGTTTAGAGGAGCTGCAGAGTAGAGACCCGCCAGAACCGTCCCCACCGGGAACCAGCCTGATGGACATGGCAAAATATCACATTTTGCTTAAATTTAATGAAACCTATTTGATACTTTGGTGTGATTGTCGGGCCTGAGAGTGGCACTGTTGGTGAGCCGGTCCACCCCAGAACAATACATCGCTCCAGATTGAAACATCTTAGCAACTCTTATTATCCTCTTATGTTTCATTTAGCGCCACAAGCACACAAGCAGCACCACCAGAGAAAAATAACAAAGGCAAAAGTGTCTAAAAATTTCCCCTCTCTCTCTGTGTAATGATCTTTCTTTTGTAATGACAGCATGGTGCATATGCAGTTTGGCTTTCCAGAAGCAGGTGCCTCTCTGTTTTCCAATATATCTCAGTAACAATACAAATATAATTTTTCATTTACATTTTCAAATTGTCACGGCTGTAACTGTCTTGATATGTTGTCATTTAAAAAGGAAGCCATGACCTACTCCTCAGTGAGAGTGACCCACGATGAGCCAGCATGTCCCGCTGGGGCTCCATCTTCATATTCTCCTCCTCTTTCTTGTCCTGCTCATTATTTTTCACATCGCCGTGGTTTTGTGCGATGAAGCGAGGAGGCAAGGCGAAGGGGATCTCGCTGGGCCTTCCGCACAAACAGATAAATGCTATTACCAATCCCACCCCAAGTTGTTAACTGGTTTTTATTTCTGTCACTGTGTCTTGTGCAGTCCTGGTACTGATGTGCTGGTAAAATCGGTCCACAAACAGACGTATAAACACCCGCCGAAGAACTCAAATCTGCCTTTGTGGAAGTTTTTGTGTGTCAGGGACCACATTTTTACTATGATTGCACACACACAGATTCACAAGGAGAAAACAACATGAACCACAGCGTTACAGCTGGCAACAACCTGCACGTCCTGATGAGGGCTGCGTGAGAAAGCTTGAAAGCGTCAGGGGGTTAAATTAAATTCTTGCTGAAAATTAATGCTTTACGAAAGATTTTGTGTATATTTTATGTAAAATGTTTACTAACATGGCCCAGGAGCCCTGAGACACCGGGATCACCGAAGTAGAGCATAACGGGACTGCTGGCACTGGCGAGAGCAGCTCTTGGTACTGACTCTGCCCTTTCTTCCTCCTCCATAGATACAATGCAGTGAGAATGAGCAGCAGCAGCAGCAGCAACAGACCCACAGACAGACCGACAGCCAGCTGCAACATCTGATCTGAACAAAACAGGAGGAACACCAGGATCTAACAGAGGCGTATCACAAGCAGTAGGTTGAATGTAGTTTCCTGCTCACCAGCCATGAATAAGTAATTTTTCAGCTTCAAAATGTGAGTAACTTTCCACGTGTTCTCCTCTCAGTTTTGACTCAGACTGTCCAAAGATGAAGCTACTGCTCAGCATTCATTTTCAGTGTGCGAGGTTACCGTTGGTGAGTCTGCAGAGCTGTGAGGGTGTGACACATCTGGCTGGTTCTCATGCCGTTATATGCATGGCCGGATTAATCTCCTGAGGCCCCCCTGGGGCAAAAATTTAGTGTTGGGCTCCAATGGAGCCTCAAATTAATTCTAAGTTAAATAAATTCAGCAAACACCCAGAAACTAAATGGAGCTTTAGAGATGAATTTATTTGCTAATTGAAATTTGCATAAATTAAAAGGTGAATAATTTTTTTTTGATAAATGGTTTCCTGTCATTTTTAAAGCAATAACATCGAAGGCTTCAGTCCTCACAGACACATTTTTGCTGGGATTTCTGGTGCTTTCGTTTTTTTAAGGCTGATCAAAAATAATGATGTCATTTAGACAAAAATCAACTGATTACTAAACAGGTCTGATCAAGAATACATGGGAAGAGTGCATTTATGAGGTTTTCTGACAATAAAAATTTCATAAAACAACTGAAGCTAGATTTTAATATAGAGTTCTCCCATAAGAAAGAGTCCTTATTAATTGATACTTTACATCAGTATTAGAAATTTACAATAAAATTTAGATTAATGAAATTACAAGACACCGAGGGGGACCTATTAACTGTAACACAGTTTAAGAATTACAGACACTTTTATACATAGACCCCCATTTTCAGAGTCTCACTGACTGACAGTTTCATGGTTAGGTGAGGCCTGTTACCTCATTATTCCATGACAAATGACAAATTAAGCAGATAAAAGTTCTGCTTAAGCAACTATTGAACTTGTACTTGGTATTTGTTCACTGAGACTTTTGATGTGAGGTCCAAAGAGATGCCAATGCACATGAAGAAGGCTGAAAAATATCCAAATAAATCCATGAGAGGGATCACAAAAAACTTTAGGAGTGGCCAAATCCAAAACGAAGTACATTCTTTAAAAAGAATGCGTGCATTTGCCAGCTCAGCAACACCAAAAGGCCCGAAAGACCACAGATGATCCCACTGCTCTTTCCTTGGTTAAGAAAAAGACTTTCACAACAAGCAATTCAAGAACACTCTTAAGGGGGCAGAAGTCTGATTGCCAAGGTCTACAATCAAGAGACACATTCCTGAATAGAATATCGAGAGTTTACAACAAGGTGCAAAACACTGGTTACACTCCAGAACAGGAAGGCCAGACAAGATCTAAATTTATAGAACTAACCTGTACGTCCTGCAGAGGCTGCCGATTCATCACAGTCTCAATAGTCCGCTGTTTTACATCAGTTGGAACCACGGGGAATAATTCGTTCAGAATGAAATATCAAAATATTCCAACTTGAAGCAACAGCCTAAATTGTGGCATTCATGGTATCAGAGGATGGATCTCACTGTCTTGAATGAACACACTTGACTTTACTCAGGTCAGAGTTTCAACACATCATGTGAAATATCACTAGATTGGCTGATTTTCCAACACAGTGACTCTCTAGCTGCGTGCTGTTCCCTTCACACACACACACACACACACACACACGATGACCCTGACAGCTGGCCTGATCTTCACCCGGAATCAAAATACTCATAAGCCACTCGCCCACCAACTGATCACTTCCACACGCGCAGACTGCTCTGAGATTGGAAGGCAGCTAATGAGATGACCATTAATCCTCTGGGCTAAAGGTAGAGTAGTGCCCCCCCCCCCCCCCCCCCCCCCCCCCCCCCAGACACAACAAAAAAAAAAAAAAAAAAAAAAAAAACCCATATATA
>VUQJ01030214.1:17332-29778 GCA_015108635.1 Andinoacara biseriatus
GGTGGGGGCCTGGGGGGGGGGGGGGGGGGTGTGTGCGCTCGCTGCGTGCGCTGACATCCAACTCCGGGCGAGCGTTTCCCAGAATGTTTCATTTTGTTTTAGTGAGACAGTCACAAGAGATATTTTCTATTAGAAAAGTGTATCATGTGACAGTCTGCAGCTTCCCTCGACTTTATGGAGCTCTACAAATGTCAAACTGGGAAACCTGTTAGGGGGGCTAAGCAGACAGAACTAGAGCTAAAGGATAACAAGGCATATTATTATTCTTGATTGGTGTTTTTATTTGAATTTGCACCACAGTGACTGATGACCAACATCTCTGAATGACTGAAATGCTTAAATCATCATAAAAGTGCTCTGACATTACTGCACAGCGTAAAGCTTGTTTATCAGTGGTGAGAATTCTGACATTCAAACACTGAAAGGTTTGATTTAAGTTAGTAAAGTGTAACAGCTTCTCAGCACTTGTGATAATACTTAATGACGTGTTACTGCTTCCTCCTTAGTGGCCATTATGTTCATGTCAGTGAAAAAAGGGACTTAATGATGAGAGGTGTGTCTTCCCACACAGGTCAGTGCAGTTAACATGGCGAGGGCCGGGCGCCCCGCATCTGAGAGCTACCAGCCAGCTTGCTCTTCACTCAGCCAGTCACTCTCTGACTCCAGTGGAGCTGTGAAGGTGGAGGATGAAGATGATCGTGCACCAATTTTCTCCCTCTCTAAGAGCTCCGTGGATGTTCTAACGGCAGTAGGCCCGCCACACAAGCGGGATCCAGCGTGGGCCAGACTGGACCTGAGACGCAGCTCCAGCACCAATACGCACTCTGAGCAGAACTCAGTGACGCTGCAGCCGCTGCACGCTCACACGTGGCAGCACGTCAGCGCCACCAGCCGCCACCAGCTAGCACCCACAACCCAATACACTGACATCCACATCCCTCCTTCACTCAGCGAGCGCTGGATTTCCAACGCGCAGCGATGGAGCGGCTGTAGCGGCAGCACACACAGTCGCAGCAGTACTCCAGACACGGTTGTGTCACGCCCCTGCAGTCTCTTCCACGAAGCCCCTTGTTCTGCAATGCCAGATTCTCCTATGTCCAAACTGACCTCTCCATCAACTACACCCTCCCCATTCATCTCCCCGCTTGACACGCCTACTTTAACATCTGTACAGACTTTTTCACCACTTACACCAAACTCACAGCAGGAGGAAGAATTATTTAAACCCTCGCCTACACTCTCATCCCCGAAGATTGACACCTCACCGAGCTCTCATTCCCACTCTCCTGACCCGCTCCGGCTCACCAGCACAGAGGATGAAGGCTTCTTGGAGAATAATTCTCTTTCATTTCAGTTCCCTTCCCCAATCCCATCCTCTGTTAGTTTAGATGAAGCAGGAATATATTCAAATCCTGAATGTCTTGTTGATGATGTGATAGAACCACTGTCCACCCCTACAGAGATACTGGAGGCTGAAGAAGCGAGAAGCCCAGTGCAAATGCTTAGCTACCTGACACCTACTTCTACACAACAAGAATCAAAAAGAGGACCATCTATCTGCTATCTTGAGTTGCCATGGCAGCCAGAGCAAAGCGGTCCATCAGGTCGAGGTTGGAGGTCACCACTTGTTTCCTCCGTGAGTGAGTCACGGTTGGGGGACACCTGCAGGTGCGGCTCAAACGCCAGAGAGGGCATCGCAAGGGCCACCAAGGCAGAGGTGTTCAGGCAAGAAGCTTCAGTGATGTCACGGCCAGAAATGGCAGACGCAGCTGTGCAGACAATCTCCCCTATCGGCTCGTGGTGGGACCTCAAGATGAACATTTCCACTTCCAACATGGGGTCCCACTCCATCTTGGGCTCGCCACCTGGATCCAGACTGAACCTAAAGTCTTCAGCAGGGTCTAACTCCAATCTGGTGTCAGCATCTTCCAGCATGTTCCCAGTGAGCAGCGTAGAGGAAGAGGAGAAACAAGGAGATGACCCAGTGTTGGAAGTTACCTCTGCTTCATCGCACGACCTGGAGAGCAGGAGGCCATGTCTGAAGATGCAGGTGCAGGAAATGGATGACCTAGGGGGGAGGAGGAGCAGTATGAAGCAGGTGCAATGGGATGAGGATGGGATGACCTGGGATGTTCATGGAGCATCTGTGGACCCTGAGGAGCTGAACACAGCCATACTAAAACATCTGGAAAGCCAGAAAAGCCCAGAACCGCCAAGACGTTCCTCGAAGAAGAATAAAGCACCAAAACCTCCTCTGACTTCAAATGTGGCCCCTAAGATTGAAGCAACACCAGACGCAGATCAGAGGAGAGAGGCAGAGCAGGAAGAAGGGGACAAAAAGAAAGAAACAGAAGAAGCTTCTCATAGAGGCGGCACAGCAGAGGATGACAAAGCAAAAGAAGATGAGCAGGAGATTTATGGCGAGGAAGGCATCAGCCATTCTAAGTCACCCTCACCTGGGAATGGGCACAGCCGGAAGAAGAGTGTGCTAAGGTCACTGAGGAGGCCAAGATGGTGTGGAGCCTCCGCAACGGCAGATGACTAATACAGCAGACTAAAACTATATCTATAATAACTAAGAGCTAATTAAATCCTCAGTTTGCACAATAAGAGTCGTTAGGTGCAACTTTCAAAATGTTGCCACATTAGTAAAGTTCTTCCCACTCACCGGTATCCACTGTTTAGTGGCCGGTAGTTGCAACTCTGCTAAGCTTTTCGTGAAAGCCACCAGTAAGTTAGTGTAACCTGTTCCTGTAGATGTTCAATAAAACATTTGTTTCCATTGCTGAACTTCTTTTGTTTGTGGGTGATTATTAAATATGAGCAGCACAATGGACATAAAGCTAAGAAGTGATGACAAGAAAAATTCACTCGGTGAGAAATAACTACCCGTATTTGAGATAAACAGACTTTGTGTTTTATGCTAACTTATTGTAGCGGTCTGCCAGTGGTTAGCCCTGTTCCCTCAATACTGACTAGCTTGGACCTTTCCATGTGATGTTTGCAGGCTTGTGCCTGAGCAGGTTTGCTCTATGCAAAGACCTTTTTAGGTTAATTGGTCATTCTAAATTGATGGTGAATGTTTATGCCTCTAAAGCCATTTTCACACATGAACATTTGGGAGATTCAAGTCCAGATATTTTCCACACTCCAGACATGCTTTTACTACTGGAAATACTCTGTGTTGCGTGGACGAGGGAGTTTCCTCAATGGAGCTTTTAGCAAGGCAGTACACATGATGCCCACTGGCTGGCAGTGAATGCATTGGAATATTAGAGGCTTTATTCTCACAGCAGCGCAATCTGATATCACATCGACTTTGCGCTGGGAGCTGGCAGGTTAAAGACCAGCTAATGTCTGATCCACTTGCACTGATCATTTTATTTGGTTTTATTTTAAACAAAATAAATACACTCGTTTACTGGGCAGGACTAATTTGATAGCGCTGGTTTACTACCTGCTCTGATTTTATTATGATGCTATTAAACACAACCAAGCATTAAACAAAGGAGTTAATCTCATCAGATAAACTAGTGTTACTCTGACAGTAAAATTCTGATTACAGCTGAAGGCAGCCGGACTTGTTTGCAGGTTCTTGAAGATGTTTCCCTTTGCAGTTCTAACAGCTGACAGGAAGTGGTGAGTGTTTGACCCTAACAACTCATCTGATGACAAGGTGGTGCTTAATTTGTGGTATCACAGTGATGTTTGTTTGCTTATGCATTTGCCTGCTGACGCTCGGGACCACCTCCAACACAACAACCTCACTGTAGGTTAAATACCTGGTGAAGAGAGAGAGGTGAAACATCTTGAAGAACTCCTGTTGCCTTCGATTTAAGTGCTCAATACGATCATGACCTGGATGACTGAGAAACTGCATGACTATTTATTTGTGTTTTTAAGCACGATTCGCTTGGAGTATTTGCACATTTGTGTTAAATCTGTGAATGCAAGATCTGCATTTGTAATGGCTTTTATTCTAGCTACTGATACTAAAGATATGAATCCTTTGAAACTTGGGACATGTTCCAGAAACAAGCTTTAATTTTGGTCTCTTGGACAAAATGTGTCACTGTTTGGCTACTTTTGTGTTTGAACTTAAGGGAAAGCACTCACATAATAATCCAGGCTCATATTTTTTATCGATGAACAAAATCAAGACGGTGACTCAGTGAATCGCGTTAAAATATGTTGTTCAAGAACAACGTCTGACTCAGAATATAAGCCACTCTCCTCCCTCCCTTTCTCGCTCAACTCATTCACTGCAGAAAAAAACACACACACACACATAAAAAGTTCAGCTGTATGTTAACTTGGTGAACCACAGCTGTGAGGTTTGACCATTCAGGCATTGCCATTCAGATGAGCGGGCACATTCTTTCTCATTCACCAAAGGTAAAAGGGCTCAGCTCACTAGTGGCTTCTGCTGCAGTTATTGTTGTCATATTTTCAAAGATCTGGGTCTGTGTGTAGCAGGAGCACGAGGATCACTTTTTTTATGAATTTATTTTTCTGGTGTTTAAAGCTCAATAAAAAAGTGGAAATTGGAGGAAAGAAACGCTCTAAATAGTGCACAAAATAGATTGTCGTCACTTTTTTAAAACTTGGATGACATAAACATGTCAACATGTTGTTGTTGTTGCCACTAGTTGGGTGAAATGAATATATTCCAATGAGTAATAGTTCTTTATGCTGATATATTTCATGCTATTTAAAAGTATCAAAAATGCAATAAAGAGATACTGTAAGCTATATGGTTTTTTTTTTAAACAAATACATAATTTAAACAATTTTGATAGTTTGGGGTTTTTCTGGGACCAAAATGTGCAGAGAGTAAGTGACAATTCAGTTTTGTGACTCAACACATCTTTTATCTGTTTAACCTCTCATGGATTCATTATGGAACACGTCTCAATTATCAATTACTTATCAAATAAGCTCAAGGTGAAAGTTTTGTGCTGGGTCATGTTTACTATACTGGTGATTTGGAATACCAGTTGCTCTAAATAGACCACCTGCAGAGATAAAGGTTATTTTCAGGTCACTGTGTCACTGCTGCAAGTCATGTGACATGATGTGATGTTTGTTTACATACAGCACTGTATTGTCTTTGTCTTCCATGCACATTAGTGTGCCGTGAGTGTACTATATGTATGTGAAAGTGCTGATGGGACTCCCCAAAATCCCATCTTTCATTTACAGCGTAAACTCCAAAGCTAGAGGAGAACTATCCAGCACTCGGCCTTTGTTGTAACGCAGCTCATTGTCCCTGGAGATGTGTTGTTGTGTGTGTGCCTGTTTATGTACATCTGCATGTGCTTGGTATAAAAAGCGTGGGACGTGTGCCGGCCGGTGATTCTCTGGAAGACGATGGCTGTACCAGGACCTCCTCTGCTTTTGCTGCTGTCTCTGTTGCTGCCGCTGCTGTTGAGCAAGGCATCTCTGCCCGCAGCTGCATACACACTTACCCCCGGACGACAGCCACAGCATAAAGTCCTTCACCTGGGTGAGGGCTAAAAAAAAAAAAAACACTTCTAAACATATGAGCAAGAAAACTAAAAAAAAAAAAAAAAAAAATTGGTGATTATATTTTTCTGCTTCTCTCCTTCTAGACTGGCCTAAGGATTGCGGTATGGCCCACTTCAAGCCCAACATGGCCGAGAGGATTGTGTCTGGGAATGAAGCCAGGCCTCACTCTTGGCCCTGGCAGGTCTCTTTGCAGGTAAACCCCTCTGACGTGGTTCAGTATTCAAAGAATCTCCAGAATATTCTAACATTTGCTGGATCGAGGTCATATCATTTCTAGACAACATCTAATCATTATCAGAAAACCGACATGTTTGGCATTTTATGGCTTCCCTTCTGAAAAACATGACATACATTTTTAACCCTTTAACAGTCGAAGGTCTAATTTCCACTCAGATTTTGAACCGCTCCCACAAGACGACAAAAAAACCTAAAACAAATTTACTTGATCAGCAGATGCAGTTTTGTTTCTAACTCGCACCCCAACCAGGAGAGACAGATGGTCGCCCACCCAGAGTTTCTCCTCCTCGCTGTAGCCAAGTGCTGCTCAAAAAGGAAATTGATGGGTTTCTCTATATAATATGTATTTATCTGCAAAGTACTTTGGATCTTCTTTGTAGAAGGTACTATAGAACATCACTAATAACATTCATTAGCAATTAGCATAAGCATATGTGTGAGTAGGCTTACTTTTTCTTTTTTTATAAGCAGAGCCTGCTAATTTCAGCATTCTGAGGTCAGAAGCCCTATTATCTGAGCCATTCACCATTAAATACACCAAATTTGGCTGTTCAACTTTTATGTGAAGCACAGAACATTTTGCTTTCTAGATTATATTTTTTAAAAAAAAGGTTTCTTATCTGTGCAGACATTGGTATGCTTTTATTGGTTTATTACCAGTGGAGAAGTATGACTAATTTGGCCCAAAAATCACTCTTCTGTGAAATGCTCTATGGCAGCAATCCTTTGCTGGACTAATGTAATCAAGCTATTTCTGTGTTGTCTTTTAATGTCACTAAATCAGTGTTAGGTCGGGCTGGGCTAAATGTTAGAAAAGTCCGTGACCAGAAAGTTTCTTCGCCTCCTTTTAATGCCACCACTTATATACACTCATTGGTCTGCGAGTCAGAATGGGGGTTGCACTGGGCAGGCTTCCTGTACATACCTGTGAAAGGGATCAAATTAAGTACCTCAGATGATAAGTGTTGAAAAGCAAATTGCTCCTTAACTAGAACATAAACTCTAAAAATGAGCTTCTTGGTGGTCTCCTCTCTCTTATGTAATGTAAGTGATATTTATAGGCTAGTATGGGCAGAAGAGATACAAGTAAAATTTGAAGACTACTGAATCACTGAGTGGGGGGGTGTCTGGTTGTTTCTCACAGGTTCGACCCAGAGGAAGTAAACAGTTCATTCATGTCTGTGGAGGAACTCTAATCCACAAGAACTGGGTCCTTACTGCAGCTCACTGCTTCCAGAAGTAAGAAAACATTCATTACAGCTGTAGAGTCATGCTTATGCCAACACGAAATTAAACACAAGCTCTGTGTGTGTTTTTTTTTGCCTCTCTCAGGGGTAAAGCTGAGGATGCTGGGAGCTGGAGGATTGTCCTGGGGAAGCACCAGCTGAAGCGTTCAGAAACGGCAGAGAGGATTATCCCGGTCAAGAGGATCTACCGGCACGAGAACTTCCGCTATCCCGCTCACAGCGAGCTGGACTATGACATTGCCCTGGTTAAGTCTGCCACAGACATCCTCCCTTCAAACTTCATCCGCTACGCCTGCCTGCCGCGCAAGCAGACCAGCCTCAAACCGGGACACTACTGCTGGGTGACCGGCTGGGGAGACACACGGGGTGAGTAATGGAGAGAAGTGCCACAATACAGTGCAGTGATAGTGGTTTGAGCTTAAATCTTTTACGTAAATCGGCGCCTTTTGGGGAAAAAAAATTTAATATTTCTACACAATTATTTTTTCACTCTTGAATTTTAAGAACCTTTAAAAAGTCACATTCATTCGCTTTTCTTTTAAACACGACTCAAGTCAACCAAAATCCATTAGGTCATGAGTGCCTGTAACATTGTCCCGGACATTTCACTCAGATCTATAAATTTCATATCCACCAGGTCATCAGTGACCCGTCTAGTGTTAGTGGTAGAGTTAAAGGTAGAGTAATAACACAAATATTTTTAACCTTCTATCTCAAATTGTCCAACAGATTGCAGGTGCCCTGGTGGAAGTCAGAAGTATCGATCCTCTGAGAAAAAGAAAAAATGTCCAGTAACAGAATACAAACAGCTAAAAAGTAGAAAGACCTTAAAAATACACTTGCTTAATGACGTCTGAATGTTTTTTCAGGTGGGAAGGAGAACGTGTCTCTAGCAGAAGCCCTCAATCAAGCCCGTCTGCCCATCATTGATTTCAAGACCTGCCGGCAGAAGAAATTCTGGGGAGATCGTGTCCGAGACTCCATGATCTGCGCCGGGTTCAGAGACACGGAGGATCCACCTGCTGCATGCCAGGTAGCACCACAATTTAATTCATCCAAAAAGTGAAGTTTCATCCACTCGATTGAATTCCCACATCTTCAACATCCTCCTTCCTCAGGGTGACTCTGGTGGTCCTCTGCTGTGCCAGCTGGGCCGGGACCGCTGGGAGGTGCACGGCGTGGTGAGCTTCGGCCCTATCGGCTGCACCGTGGAGAACAAACCCAGCGTCTTCACCCGCACCGCCGCCTACATCCCCTGGATCGAGGCAACGCGCATCAGGGACTTCTTCCTGCTCTGAGCGCTCACAGCAAACATAAGCTCTGCTCTGTTAAATGTCAGTCGTCTACAGACGGTCACAGCCACAGTTCTTTCCACTCCATGATGTAAATACATGTTCTGAATGTGCAACCGTTGTCATCTTCCTTACAGTAGATACTTATACTCTGGTGGGGCACTGCATTATACACACTGCTCAATACCTTTGACACCCAAGCTCATTTATGCAATAAAATTGATTAAAAGCAAAATCTCTGAACACCTCCAATGTTTTTATTTTAGTCTATGGTACAGCGGGTTTGCTGGACACACATTAACAGCATGCTTTTCAAGGTACAGTTTTACAGTGACTTCCTCTCCCACAGTCAGACAGAAAGCGATGCAGATATGGTTCAATAAATACAGTAAACTGACCTCAAGGCTCCCTTCTGACTGCAGGTCTGAGCTGCTCTTCTATTACAGAAGATTCTTTCGGTCCAAAATCAGAACACAAATCTGTTATTTCAAGTGTTGATCCAGACAACAGATGTCAGCGGTCATCTTCCAAATTGGCTCAATGAACCCAAATATCATGGGTTTTCCTAATCTAGTATAATGTGTTCTATTAACAATCATAACAAAATGTCATATTTTCATACGGCATCCTCACAGGGTGTTCTCATTAATGATCGGATCAGTGACAGGAATACCTCAGAAGATGAACACAAATGAAAAGAGAAGTGTCATCGGACGGTCTACGTCTGGATTTCATTTTAATTTAGTCAAACACTTTTCCAAGACACATCTCATAATTCCCAGAATGCTCCTGGAAAACAGCTATGATAAGGAACCAGCAAACTGGAACCTACTTGCACGATGAAGGGAAAGGAAAAAAAAAAACTGCATTTGACCAGAGTCTAATGCCTCTTAGCGCTGTGGTTAAAGGCTGTGTCCTCAGGATATTTGGCCCTAATGTTGAAGCAGCTGTGTGAGGGAGTTTACTACAGCCTGGATGAAGGGGAGCCGCTGAGATGGTCCCAGTTGTTGTAGAGAGCGTAGGCACCAGACAAGGCTAAACCGAGCAGACCTCCACGAGCTGCGCCCTTTAATCCACCTGAGAAAACAAACAGAATGAGTCACGAGGCTTAACATGCGTCACAACAATCATTTTAATTACAGTCAACAATAATTGCATCAGCTTAGCCAAAGTACCAGGTGGGTAAAGATAAACCTAATACTTCAAACAGTATGGAGTAAATTAATAAGAAAGGTTAGGTGCTTTCCAAAGATTATCTCAGCTGCACCCTGTAAGTCAGAACATGCCCACACAATACAGCATCTGATGGCGACATCAGTGCAGCAACGACGAATACAACAATCATTAGTGCATCATTAATGCACTGTTGCATCTGTAAAATGTAACCAAAATGTTTCAGTATACTGCAAAGACTAATCAACAATGTGTTTACCGGTTAATGGAATAATGTGACATTTAATTCATAATTCTTCTGGACAAACCATATTATGCAAAGATTTTAAAATTGAGATAATCAATGCTTGAAACAACAATAACTGCTACAATTATGCTCTTAATGGCCACTTTATTCGGCACACCTGACTCATTAATCCAGCTGTTTAACCCTTTATTTCAAATGTGCCGCCATTCGCAGACTTCCAACAACAATTACCGTAATGACCTCATGGTGGGTGTGAAGCGCAATTTCTCAGCTTTCAGAAACTGCTTGAATTTTCTGATAGGACAAACGGTCACGTATTTACGGTAATTCGAAGTGTGTCTGATCAGACGTCTCAGCGGTGACACGCTCACCGTTAACCAGCTGTTCACGGCAAGTAAGGGCAGGTGACAGGTGTATTAGCATCGATCGTTAATGGGTTAATATCCATTAATGTCAGATATATATAGCATAAGCAGAAAAGACACCTACTGGCAGATTTAAAGAGCACCCCCGTTAACGTCCCAGCAGCCACTGTGTTGATGTCGTCTTCTGCTCCTCTGGCCTTTTCTATCGCCACACCAAAAGCGCTATACAACAAGGCTTCAGGGACACAAAAACAATAAATCTAAATGTTAAAGGATGATTATGCAGGCATCAATCAAAAGAAGGACATCCAAAAACCATGAAAGCACTCCAATATTATCCATTTAAATCAGGAACAGTATGATCTTCAGCCATAACATTCACTAATATTCTTACTACAGTAACAGAGCTACAGCATTTTTGAAGAAATAATAAAGCTCTACCAATAGACCCCAGAGTGTTGGCCCATGAAGCGCCCTGCCTCGTCACCATGTTGAGAATTCTGGGGAGAGAAAATAAACATTTGAACAACATGCAATCCAAATTTGAGATTAAAATCATTTGGAAAAACCGTAACTTTGGTAACTAAACTTACTGTACATTACGTGGTTTGGACCATGCCATGTCTCTGGTCTCCTTCAGGCCCATCCTAAAGCCATTTAAAGCCCCAAATGTAGCTCCTGCAGTTCAAACAAGGATGCAGAGCAGGTTCACACAAAGGGTCAGGGAAAGAATTTAATGACAAAAACATTCAGTTATTTCACATTACACAGCAACCAGTATATGGACACACTGTTAAGCCATGCTGGCCTCCAGGTGGCTACAGAAATTGGCACCTTAACCCACAGGCTCATTAGAAAAAACAGAGGGTCACAGAGAAATGAGGTTCAGCTCTGAGCAGATCAGTCGAGTTCTTCCATGGGTAGAAAAAACATACTGGAGGTACTACTTTGATTGCTATTCAGTCTTTGTTGCACTTCTGCATGTTTATTTTTGACGAATTTGTCTTCTGTGCCAACACCGTTTGCTTTTTTGTGTGCCTCTGCTTATTGTTTTGTCCTTTGTGCTTGTTTTGCTTTTGTACCAAAAACATCACTGAATATCTGGATGCTAATTTCACTGTATGCAGGAACATTAACATTTCCTGTGATGTACACTTGTAGTCATGAGGATGAATATCAGGGTAATTTAGGGGCTTTTAATTATTTTGTCCAAGGTGAAATGACTGTACAGCATATGTCTTTAATGACTTTAAAAAAGCAAATTTATTTTGGATTTTCTCTAATCCACACATGGTCAAAAGTATATATACACAGGCTCAAACATATACATACATTCACTTAAATCTTTTAATATTTGGTTCTACAGCATCTTTTAACTGGATGAGGCCAAGGCCCATTAACTTCTCATGATTGACAACTGGTAGTTTCTCTTTGCCAAAAAAAAAAAGGATTTGTTTGACAGCCCTCACTGGATTGACCAAAACAATGGGAACTTCCAAGGAACTCAGTGAAGATCTAAGAAGTGTAGATTTGCACAAATTGAGATGGCCTCCTGAAGCCATTTCTAAACAACAACAACTGTATGCAAGTACAAATTATTTGGATATGTCACCACATTTCTGAGGTCAGGAAGAAGAGCCAAACTGTCCACCTCTGATGAGAGGAAATTGGTTAGGATGTTCAGGAACAACCCGGGAACCAACAAGACTCACGCCTGCCATGAACTGGAAACTGCTGGAACACCAGCATCACTGTCCTCAAAAAGTGGATGGAATAAAAAGGAGAACTACCACCAAATTTTTCAACTTAAGCTCAAATCAACAGCTAGACAGTTGAAACTTATATAAAATTGGGTGTTCCAACAGAACAAGGATTCCAAACATACATAATATCTGGTTTTTGAATGGATAAAGCAGGCTAATATTAATCTTCTGGAATGGCCTTCCTAAAGCCCCAACCTTAACCTTATTGAAAATTTGTGGACTTAGACAAAAAGCCAAATCCATGCCTGGAAACTAACCAGTTTAAATAAACCTTACCATAAACCTTACCAATTCTGCCAAGAATGGTGGTCAAATATCCAGCCACAACTATGCCAGAAGCTTGTTGATGGCTACCAAAAGTATCTTGTCTAACTGCAACTTGCTAAAAGGACGTTTACACAAATATTAGTGGCCAAGTATAATATATGAGCCTGTATGTATAAATTCTTTACCGTGTGGATTAGAGAACATCCAAAATAAATTCAAATTTGTGCCCCCTCTTCATTAAAGATGTACGTTTTACAATCATTCCACTCTGGAAACAAAAAACAGCTCACAAAAATCAGACCAAAAATAAAAGACCAAAATTACCA
>VUQJ01030219.1:5869-16693 GCA_015108635.1 Andinoacara biseriatus
AATAGCTACACACAAACCAGCACAGATGCTTTTGTGTTTGGTGGCTGACGATAGAATCCAAAGGAAGCTAGACCGAGCGACTGTTTGTATTTATGTCCCATACAAATGACGTCACGGGACTTTCAGGCAGTGTTGCTCCAGCAGTGTTCTTGTTTAAGCATGTCCAAGTGGTCCAGCCAGCATGCACCCCAGAGCCAAGCATAACCCAGGATGTCCAGGAGTGATTTTGTAACATGAAAGTTAACAGCTTTGTGATGGTCAACTGCTTACAGAGCAGAGAAGAGGCCTTTCATAATGTCTCAACTGGGTAGTGAGGCCTCTGTCCATGTCCAGGTAATTATTAGCAGTGCACATGCTGTTGCACAGGCTGCAGGCAGGAGAAAGGTGAAATGGGGGATTGTTTTGTTTTGTTTTTGAGAACCCTCCATGGTGTTGATGTGCTATAGGTGTTACTGGACAGTAAGCAAAAATATTCCTGCAGACAGAGCCTGACAACACATGACTGCGGATTAATTTGGACTGTGTTTCTTCCTCCAGGCTGGAACACTGCGGAGAGCAGAGATTGAAACCTGGACTGAAGAAGTGTAAGTGCTTGTTTGCTATGCTCATGCCTCTTAATGAAGCAGGAGATAAAGTATGTCAAATGATAAACTGCTGATGTGTTATGATTTTTTTCTCTCAATCAGATTTGTGTGAGCTCACACTGGACACAAACACAGTGAACAGAAAGGTCGCACTGTATTACAACATAGGGATGAAAGGGTTGAGGCTGAAGCACCCGTATCCTGATCATCCAGAGAGGTTTGACTCCTGTCAGCTGCTGTGTACAAACAGTCTGACAGGTCGCTGTTACTGGGAGGTGGAGTGGAGAGGAGGGGTTTATGTAGCAGTGAGTTACAGAGGAATCAAAAGGAGAGGAAAGGGTGCTGAATGCTGGTTTGGATGGAATAATCAGTCATGGAGTCTTTTCTGCTCTGATGTTGATGGCTACTCTCTCTGGCACGACAGAAGAAGAACAGTCCTCTCCTCTGTGCCCTTCTCCCCCATCTTTAACAGAATAGGAGTGTACGTGGACTGGCCTGCAGGCACTCTGTCCTTCTACAGACTCACGTCTGACTCACCGATCCACCTCCACACCTTCAACACCACATTCACGGAGCCTCTTTATCCTGGATTCGGCTTCTGGTTTGTGGGTTCCACAGTCTTTCTGTGTTAACTGTGGGATAAAATCTCCTCATTTTCCCAGCGTGGGGATGTTTGGCCTGTGCCTGAATACGAATTTAAATACATCTCTTCTAAAAAATACAAAGGCCAATGTACATTGTAAAATTGTTTGTCATTGTACAGATATGCAAGGGTTTTTTTTTTGTTTTTCATTAAATAATATAGTTGATTATCTGAATGAAGTTGCTGTTTGTCTGTTGTTGAAGATAAAATGAAGATTCATGTACGTTTTACTGTATCTTAGAACTCAAAGAACAAAGACTCATTTTTGCCGAGAGGCTGTGAGCATCAGATTTTAGATGATTCTACAGATAAAGCTGAACTTCTGAGATGGCTGCCCCTCCCTGAGCCTGGGTCTGCTGGGGAGTTTTTTGTTCCCACTCCGACATCAATGTAGATGCTGAAAATGACAGCCTCAACACTGCATTTAATCTCTTTTCCTCTTGCATTCAGCAGGAGCCGTGAGTGAAAGTTTAGTAACCGATCAGAAACAAACTGTAACAGACAATAATGTCTTTGCGTGTTTGGTTTCAGCAGGGTCTTAGACTGAACCGTCATTACCTGGAATACATTGTTTTATCCCAACTTCTGTCAGTGAATAAATGGAGATTCCCTCCAAGAGATGTTGGTGGTCCAGTCTGTTATTAATCAGAGCGATCAAAGAGCGGAAGCCACCGGTTACACTTATATGAATAGTTTTTCTAGTAACTGGCTTCCTGTTTGTAGCTGATTGGAGAAGTAGGGACTTTGTGTCAACTGTCAACGGTCTTCCTCCTTATCTGCACTCCCTTCTGTGTCTAAGGTCTCACCCTTATATGTAATCATGTGTATAAAGTGCTCTGTGAAACTCCCTCAAGTGTGCAGTCTCAGGAATCTGTCTAGCTGCCTGTTACTGTTCCTACTTGCAAGAATAAAAGCTTTTATACCGGAAGCGGATCGCGTGCGCCTGGTCTTATTTTCCCTGACGGAATCCTCCCAAAGGGATTATTAAAGTTCAATCTGATCTAATTTTTGATAAATGAATAATTTTCCAACAGCACATTATCTTATTGATGAGCAGGACCACAGAGTCAGAGATATGCAGTAACATAAATATACTGTGAAAAGCTCAACTCCAGCATTTGGAATTAATCTTCTTATTCAACAGAGCATGAGGAAATACTTATAATAATACGTATTATATATGTAAATTCAAATTTATGTGTGATTAGCTAAAAAAAATATGGTGTAGAACACCTGGGACAGCTATATGTTCCTCTGCTGGACAGTGAACAGAATCCTTTAGCATCACATTTTAAGCAGAACATTTTTCACAGCTAATGTCCTTGTTCCTGAGTATTTATGATGTCAAAAAGAACATTATTAAAATCTGCAAACACATCTCCTGCTCACGTGTTTTTAAACCTAAATATGTTCATTAATGAAATTCATTATTGGTGATTATTAATTACCTCCTACACATAGGTATGTACCTCTGGTAACTTGAACATATATAACAAATAAATAAACTCTGCTTCCTTTGTGCTTCTATGTGTTTATGGACTGTGTGTTTATGGGCTGAAGTCTGGAATAACATTGTCACTACAAGAAAGCAATATTAACTTTATTACTTAATTACACAGCAGATTTATTGTAAACAAACTCTTCTTTCACTGGTTGCAACATAAATGGAAACATTCAGATAAATGTGATGCATCTGGACTGTGAAGCACAGATTTATCCAAAGCATTTCTTTGTAACAGTCACTCCTGGCCTGCCTCCCTGCCGCTGTGTGCAACACAGCAGCATTAGCCCAAACTTTACAATAACCATCTTTAATAAACTCTAAATGGATACTTACCATTAACCAGTTTATTAAATGTTGTTGTCCTGTTCATTAAAATATAAAATTAAGTTTATTAAGATAAACTAAAATTTATAGAGTCTCCCATCTGCAGTGAACAAAGAGACACTGAGGACAACTTTAATAATCTAAATCCAGCATAAAGAGGTTCAGTGAATGTGGTGTTGAAGGTGTAGAGGTGGGTCAGAGTGTCAGCGGAGACTCTGTAGAAGGACAGAGTGCCAGCAGGACAGTCCACGTACACCGCCGCCCTGTTTGAGATTGAGGAGGTGGAGAGGTCTGTTCTTGAGTTATTGTGCCAGACAAAGAAGCCATTTTCAGAGCACCTCAGACTCCATGACTGATTATTCCATCCAAACCAGCAGTCTTTGCTGGCTCCTCTTCTTCTGATTCCTCTGTAACTCACTGCTATGTAAACCCACCCTTCCCATTCAACCTCCCAGTAACAGCGACCAGTCAGCGCATTTGTACACAGCAGCTGATTCCAGTCATCAAACCTCTCTGGGTGATCAGGGTATGGCTGCTCGTCATCACCCCAGATCACTGTCCTGTTGTTGTCAGACAGTTGGAGATTTCTGTTTGCTGTGTTTGGATCCATTGTGAGTTCACAGAAATCTAATGAAGAGAAGAAGACCATCAGGCACACCCAGTGGGTTCATTTATTGTTTTAATAGTTGCATTCAAAAAGTGCTCCAACTCTGCCCATACAAAGTAGGTTTGATATAATTCGGCTGCTGTGCTCTTCAAGGCAGACTTCTTGTGCATCTCAGGAATGCTATTTTTAGATTATTTCCTGAATATCCCAGTTTGGATGCATGCACGTGACTAACTGCAATTTCACAATGAACCAAACAACTTGCACAAAGAGTAAACATTAGTTTCAAATTAGCCCCGTTTTCACATGAAGATCCTTGCTAGATTTGAGAGCTGAGTCTTCAGCTATAACTTACAGACCAAAAAGGAGAATATTCATTCTTGTATGTGGCCCGAGCCCACTCCAGTCGACAGTTAGTTGAACTCATCTGCCTTTCAGACTATGAAAGCTCACCCAGATGGTCTCTCTATTTCCCTCCACCTGCTAAAATTAATTCCCTCCAACTGTCAATTATTTATTAAGACCGTCTACAGGATTTTTTTCCTAACAACATTCAAACCTGTTGGTAAGTTTAAAGCTTGGGTCACTGTGGAAGGCCAGCTTTACTTTAGACAGAACAAGCTTCAGAGCAGCTTGTTTGGCTGTTATGTGGGCCTTGGTGTGAGGACCCTTACTGATTTTCTCTCTTTTTACTGATTCATTTGCAGTCCTGACTGGCTGCAGGCATTTAATTCCTGATTCCCTTGTCCTCCACCCTGCTGTGTATATATTGTCTCAGTCTCCCTGTGTCCGAGTGTCTGCCTAATTCTCTGTCTATGGGCCTGCTTGTGCTTCTGTTAACATTTCAGTTCAGCTTCCCCTCATGTCTTCAGCTCCAGAACTCTTTAATCCTGGAGTTATTCCAAGTTTAGGTTCCGTAGTGGAACTTTCAGTTTCCTTTTGTATTTTATGTTGCACCTTTTGAACTGTTCCATTAGCCAAATAAAAGGCCTTTTGTTTACCTTAGTCTTTGCAGGTCTGCATTTGGGTCCTCATCTCCACTATGACAGCAGAAGTTAATCTGCATGCACAAAATCCAGAGAAGATGGAGCTGCGCTCTCTCTCTTTCTCTAAGTAAATATAAAGTCATGAATGAATTACATGTAAAAAGCCACCGTGCTGCTTTCGTCTGGCTCCTGCTGCAGTGTTTAAGGCCTCTGTGAGCTCTGCTAGCGCCCCACTCAGAATAAGTTGCGATATGGATAATGAAGGCAGGGGAATTCCCATAAAGCTTTGACACTTTCCTTCTATTTCTGCAAAAAAAAAAAGAAAGATTGAAAGCTTCAAGGCTTCAATCTCACTAAGAGAAGCAACTTCTAGAGGCCAGCTGAAGTCAAGGCAACTTCTCAAGAGTGCAACAGAAACACTGACACAGCTCACAATAAAGTGCCTGGAGAATGAGGAGGTATTTAAGGAATTCACAGAAGCAAAGCGAGAAACAAGTCAAATCAATAAAATCCTTTCTGAATCCTTTTGATGTAGTGCAATAAACACTGGAGGGGTGCAACACTGTTGAACATTACACCATGTTTGACACACCGTTTACTGTTAATTGAGTTATCATCTCTTTTTATACACAGCCTGCCACTCTGATTCTATCCGGTTTTATTTTGCTTGTTCTGTTTCTTATCGCTTTGTTGAGCTTCTTTTTTTTAGCTTGCTTTTGTCTTCAGTTCCTCTGTTATTGCTAAAACTCTTCTGACACATTGTGTAGCTTGGTTGTGGCTTTACTTAGTGGCAGAGTTTTGTGATTGTGGAAATGCTGCCGAGCAAAGAAGCCAGGAGAGCAGATTTTCCCATCAGTGCTTTGCCCTTCTTTGGTGTTTTGGTTGTTTGGCTAGTACTCTAAAGTATATTGCATGCATTGTGGGTATGCATGGGAGCCTGGGGAAGGATTTGCCACAGCAGATTTCTCCATCACCTTTGCAGAACGTGGCTGGTCAATTCTCACACTTTACTTTTATTCAGGACCAACTTTTTATACTGTTATACTGTTTCCAGTAAAGTATATTTTATTTGTTTGTATATATCCTTGAAGTCAGTCCTATTTCTTAGGATCTGTTACTTTTCCTCCTGCTCTGGAGGCGGTTGCAAAGCTTTTTGATGGCACCATTTTTTAAATGATTGATAATTCAACAAACAGTTTTATCATTTTGGATCTTCAGCCATTACAGTAGATTTGTAACTACTTTAACATGTGCTGCCTTGTTTTCATGGATCAAAGTGAACACACACTCACATTTCTTCAGACCTGGTTTCAGCCTCTGCTCCCCACCGTGTTCCAACCTGGAGGAAGAAACAAAGTCTAAGAGCTTTTTCCTATTGAACTGAATTTAATTTAAGTTTATGCATCTAGTCCCAAATCAATCACCTCAAGGCACTCTATAGTTTAAGGTAAAGATGTTGTAATACTGGGGACAACATGTCATCAGAGAAGCTGTGGCAAATGTGGTAACCTATGGGGTCATTCACAATTATCAACATTTTCCAACGTGTACAAAGAGACCCTCCCTAAAAGTGTTCAAAGAAAATCCATCCCTCCCTCCATCCATTCTCTTTCGCTTATCCTTTTCGGGTCGCGGGAGGCCTGGAGCCTATCCCAGCTGTCATAGGGTGAGATGCAGGGTACACCCTGTAATTAACAGATATACCTACATATTAGAATTTATAGGGTGCAATAAACTGATTTGAATTTGAATGTGAACGTGTACTGCACTGCATGTACCCAAAAAGTACGCGCCGCTACACCGTACACAGTGGCAGTGGAGCGATTTGTCATCTGAATAGCTGGTCTTGTGCCAAAAAGTGATTCCTGGTATTTGCCAAAAGAATTATTGCTGGTAGTTATATTGTTGTAAATTGTTGGCCTATAATCTGTCAAGCATATCTCAAACATCATCTCTTTTGAATTATAGCAATTCATTTTGAGTCGTAAAGAACATTCCTGTCACAAGGTAGAAGCTGCAATAAGTTTTTGGCAATATATTCTTTAATAATGAGGGTTAAAACTATCATTGACATTAAAAAAGTCTTTTCGCTCGAGATCTGGCCAAGGGCAGAAAAGGGCTGCAGAAATTGCAACAAAATATTACAGTTCTATAAAGAGTACCTGAAAAGAACTGGATTGATTATTATGTAGCTACAATAACAGCAATTTTTGGAGCATTGCCCCGCTTTCTTGTTGAATTTATTTCCGGTGGCTTTGGCTGCTTTCCATACCTGCTGCGCCGCACTCACAGCTTGTTCCTGTCTATTATTGTCCATAGAGTCTTTCTGTGAATCAATGATGGCCTATTTTAGAGAATTCAATGAGGCCTTTGAACTGATCATCCAGACCGGAGGTCATATTACTGCAGACCAGGAAATAGTGCAGTGGTGTACAAGTGAATGAGAGAGGATTCTTTGCGCATCGGAGGTCAGGCAGCAGTGCTCAAATTACATAGTTCTGACTGACATTTTCTAACTATTTGAAAAGCATACGTTGGGTGTTAGCCCCTCCCCCGGCATACGGTTTGTACACTTTGGAAAATGTTGATAATTGTGAATGATCCCTAAAGTAGTTCCCCTCCAGATACAGTTTTTATACACTATGGTTAACAGCAGTTGTGTGTCTATAACGCTTGTGGTTACTTTTTTATCTTTACTGTTACCAGCAGGTCTGAATTTAAGGTCCTCAGAGTTTCTTACTGTGACACAGAAACAGTTTGAAGACTCGTGTCTTCATGTTCATACTTGAGCGTCTCCAGTCTCCAGTGTGGATCCTGCAGTCCGGCAGTTAGTGTCTTCACCGCAAAGTCTCCTGGGTGATTGTAGCTCAGGTCAAGTTCTCTCAGGTGGGAAGGGTTTGATTTTAGAGCTGAGGCCAATGAGAAGCAGCCTTCCTCTGAGATCAGACAGCCTGAAAGCCTCCAGGAAAAATACACACAGAATTTAGTTTTAGTCATTACTCATTATAATCATCAACAGTGGCAAAGGAGAGATGGTAAATGTGAACTCATTTCTGTGGGAGTCTGCAGTGGAGCAGGTTTTATCTGAGCTTCTTTGATAAAATCAGTACCTTTGTACTGATGAGACCAGTTAGACTGAATTACAAATTGTTATGTCCTGTACTGTAAGAAGAAAGCTCTTTAAAGCTCTTCAACAGTATATCAGTCTATGTATATCAATTAGCATCCTGACCTGAGAGTTTCCAGTTTACAATGTGGATTCTGTAGTCCCGCAGATAGCATCTGTACTCCTGTATCACGCAGGTCATTGTTACTCAGGTCCAGATGTCTCAAGCTAGAAGACTGCGAGCAGAGAACTGAAGACAGAGATTCACAGCTTCTTTCTGAGAGATTACAGCCATTCAACCTGCAAGGAAGTCAATGACAAATGGGCATTTGCTCTTTCTTTCTTGTGTATTGTATAAAATTACAGTGAGGACAGAAATCAGAAGTTTTCTATCATATCAACTAATCAGTTCTTATGAATATGACCTGGCTGATGTGTAATAGTTAAGAAGGACACTAAACATATTGCATCACGTGGAGATCTAGTTCAATTAGGGTGTGGCCTGTGAGGCTAAACATACTCAATAACTTTAATCGATGCACACCTGGTAATGTGGAGCAGGCTCAGTCTTATAAGTTAGACTGTGATTATTTGTAACCCTTTTAAGGTCAGCCTGTGTTAAGGCGGGCTGAGGGGCAGGAGATGGGCCTCCTGAGTTCTTCTGAGTTCTCATTTAATACAAACGAAAGCAGATCAGGAGCAAATATTTAAAAACCAAGAGTCTTCTAGGAAAAGATGCTACAAGGGACAAGGAGGAGAGAAAACAGGTGTGTGTGTGTGTGTGTGTGTGTGTGTGTGTGTGTGTGGTGTGTGTGTGTGTGTGTGTGTGTGTGTGTGTAATGTACATGTTTCTCCTATTGTTTTTGTATAATTTTATTGTTGTTAGGTTATGCTGCATCTATTAATTCCTGCTCTGTCCACTCTGCTGCTGTAATAATGTGAGTTTTCCACACTGTGGGCCTAACAAAGGAAGTCTTATCTAAATATTTTGATGTAAGCGACATCTGAGATAATCCAGCTGTGTGAGCGTTTCCACTGTGTCTGACAGGGTGCATCACAGCAGTCAATTTGCACCCCCACTGCGAGGGTTTGATTCCTGCTCTGATCTCTGGTTTTGAGTTTTATAAAGTTCTTGTTAATTTTTGGAAACTGTGTTTTCTTCATGATTTCTTTAATTTATTGTGGTTAATGTTTGGGTTTTGTTTTAGTCACTAGTCTCCAGGGGTTTTTTTGAGTTACTATTGTTTATTGTTTAGGTTTGATTTTCATGTATTAACCAGCCTTCGGTTTCTGTTTTAGTTTTAGTTCTCTCAGTGTTTCACTTCTGTTATGAGGTGTTGGGGCTTTTTTAATGGTGCATTTTGGACTTCGCATCATTCTTAATAAACGGCTCACACGCCACACCTGCATTTAATCCACATCACTCCTACATTCAAATTCATGACTATTTGGGATTTGTTTGTCCAATTGTGTGTCCACCAGTGAGACATGGACTATATGAAGCCTGTGAGGTGTAGAAAGTTGATTGTTTATTGTAAATCAAGGCTATACACGTATAGCCTTTCATGTTTTGGGTCTCGCGGGTTAAAACAAAGATTTTTGGAAGCCAGCTATCCACTGTCAGTCTAATTTAAATCAGCTGGACAACAGCAAGGCTCACACAGGTGGTGGACATGAATTAAAGTGTGTTTGTTCTTGCAAATGTGCGTGTGTATATATCCATGAGCACTAGCCTTAACCTCTCAACATTCATCCAGTTGCCAGTGACCTATTTAGGAGGATAGGCAGGATATGGAATTGTTTATGGCATACCCAAATGGAAAACTTCTAATAGCTGTGCAAATGCATTTGAGAGACTTGATTTGAAAGCTAAGATCCAGCTGATCTAACTATGCTTGTGGTTCACCAGCAAGTGGTTCACCAGCAAGCATGCTCATAGCGTCTGGTGTTACAAAGCACAATGTGTGTTTTCAGTGGACATACAAAGCTTTGCTGGATGTTTTGACCACTGGTAGAAGCCTGAGAAGAGTTTCCTCTGAAGCAGCATAATTCTTCAGGTCAAACACATCCAGATTTTCTTCTGATGACAGTAAGATGAAGCCCAGAGCTGACCACTGAGCAGGGGTCAGTTCATCTTTCAAGACACTTCCTGAACTCAGGTACTGTTGAATCTCTTCCAGTAGAGAATGATCCTTTAGTTCGTTCAAACAGTGAAACAAATTGATGCTTCTCTCTGCAGACACATTCTCACTGATTTTCTCCTTGATGTAGTGGATTGTTTCCTGATTAGTCTCTGACCTACTGTCTGTTTTAATCAGCAGGTCCTGTAGTTTGTCCTGGTTGGTCTGCAGTGAAAGACCCAGGAGGAAGCGAAGGAACAAGTCCAGGTGTCCATTTGGACTCTGTAAGGCCCTGTTGATGGAGATCCTGTGGATCTTCTTTGAAGATGGTTTGTGTAAAAACAGTTGCAGGTTTTTCAGTGACAGTGGTGGTGAAGGCATCACATTTTTGTTGCTGTTAATAAATGACATCCTCACATAAATAGCAGCCAGAAATTCCTGAACACTCAGATGGACAAAGCTGAACATCTTGTCTTTCCCTTTCCTTCCTCGCTCTTCTTTGAAGATCTCTGTGAACACTCCTGAGCACACTGAGGCTTCATTGAAATCAGTGCTGCTCTCACTCAGATCTTTCTCGTAGAAGATCAGGTTGCCCTTTTCCAGCTGATGAAAAGCCAGTTTTGCTAATGACTTAATGTATTTAATGCTCTTCTCTAGGCCATACTTCTCTTTTGTCCGATCAATATGAAACACCAGGAACTCTGTGTACATCTCAGTGAGGGTCTTGGGCAGCTCTTCTCCCTCTCTGGTTTTCAGCGCATCCTCCAGAACTGTAGCAGTGATCCAGCAGAAGACTGGGATGTGGCACATGATGTGAAGACTTCCTGTTGTCTTGATGTGGGAGACGAGTTTGTCAGCTTGCTCCTTACCCTTAAATCTCTTCCTGAAGTACTCCTCTTTCTGTGGGTCAGTGAACCCTCTGACCTCTGTTGTGCTGCTGACAAACTCTC
>VUQJ01030221.1:0-14327 GCA_015108635.1 Andinoacara biseriatus
CCGCCCGGAGGGGGGGGCTGGGATTTTTTTTTTTTTTTTGTAGATAAAAATATGAGTGTTTCTGTCCCATATTTATATGGCATTAAGGTATCTGCACTTTCTTTCCACTTTTAGCACTGGCAGTCACCAAATGTGAAAAAAACAATGAACATTACTTTAACAACATAAGCATACCTTGTGCCTGTATCAAGCGGGCTGCTAATAACAAGATACATTTTGTAAGCGCTGTTACAACTTGTCTTCTGACTTTTGATTGCCATTAAGCTGCATTTACACTAACAACTAAAGAATAAATTTTCCCTTCCAAAGAAAAGCATCTCAACTCAAACAGGTTAATAGTAGTTCAAACTAATTAAGAGCGATATAGGGCAGGACCTTCTAAGTCCTTTGTACATTGTAGTCAACATTTTATCCACATACTTCCCAGAAACTGCAAAATGTTCTAATATTTAATCTTCCAAAAAAAACGGGAAGTCCGCACACCAAAGAGCTCCTGGAGAGAAAAAAATATTTATTCCAGCCTTAACAAGAATTCATTAATGTTTTGGGCAGCTGTGCGTTACTCATTCTTGTTGAGGCTGGAATAAATAATTTTATTGCACATCTTATCAATATTTATACAAAAGAAACATGACAACAAGTCAAGATTAAATGTTAGAACATTTTGTCCTCCAAGCTCGGGTCCTCTACCAGAGGCCTGGGACCTTGGGGGTCCTGCGCAGTATCTTGCTGTTCCCAGTATTGCGCTCTTCTGGACAGAGATCTCTGATCCAGGAATCCGCCTGATTCCTGTTTAATTAAAACAAACGTCAGTCATTTTTATTCAGAAAATCCACTCCCTTTGCATGTGGTTTCATTGATTTAGGGCTGCTGACTTGCCCCTTCCGTTATGGGGGATTAGCGAACGTATCGCAGTGACACGGTCCATGTCATGCTGTTTCTGTAAACTGCTCAGGTATCAACAGTGAATGTGTCTGTTTTCTCTCTCTTTTTTATTATTACCTGATCACTGCTAGTGCCCACAGATGAAGACGACGCCATGGCGACTAGAGCTCCTTTCGAATGGGAAATTTCTAACACGGACTTAAAATGCTGTGCAAATCTGTCAAGATCATATGTATTTCTCCAAGATTCGAGTCCTGTATTTACATAAGCTGCTTCTATCGGTAAAGCATGTTATCTTTCAAAACCAATCACATACATATAGAAAATCAATGATGCATTAAAAACATTTCCAGTTCCCATGGTCCCTGAATGCAACAGCTGCCATGTAGTTCAGCCACTGTGTTGAGCTGTCAGTCATGATTCCACAACCCCTTTACCTCCCCCCCCCAAAAAAGAAAAAAACAGGGCCAAAAGTTTGAAACTGAAAAAAAAAATCTGAAATCTGAACTTTACACCTCAGACACTTTTCAGAAGATTGTTTACCCACTGTCGTACCATTACACAAACATACTTCATTCACTGCAGCTGCCTCTATATGGTCTACCTCATGTATATACGTTTTCTATTTTGTGTAATTCCTTTATTATTTATTTATTTATTCACTTTTTTTCTGCTTTTCCTTTTATATTATATATATTTTCTAGGGCAGCTGAGGCTTTTTTCTTTTAAATGAAGCTGGGCTGGGCCTTGTAATTGCTGGATGAATGTTTTTGATACCATTGCTTCTATTTATTACAAGCAGACACACGCAGGCATAACTCATTATTTTTACTGTGGTCTGTGAGGAACGATAGAGGCTATCCATTCACAAACAGGAGACACATTTTCTTTCACTGCAAATGTGGATCAATGAACTCAGCACACGCTGGGAAAGCTGACTGTGAGAGCTGAAAATCCTCAATCCTCCATTTGTTTTGCAATTTTCTAGCTTTAAAAGTAGCTGCATGCGCTGAAATGACCTCTTATTTTCAAAGAGACGGGGGTTCTTCCCAAAGTCTGACCTGTACCGACACTCCACTCAGTGTCCTTCTCAGTCCTGCTGGTTACCACAATCAGTGCAGAAGCACTAAACCGAATAATTATCCTGAGCTGCAATAACTTCCCGGCGACATGGCTGTCTAAGTTTTTCATTACCAAATTGTATAAATTTGTGCAACTTATAGTTGAAGTGTATCAGTAGAATTCAGTGGAGGGGGTCACAGCATCTTGACTGGATGGGTCTGGACCCCCAAAGCCCGTTCATAATGCTGACGCTGAAACCCGTGACCCGCATACTGCACAGGCAGGAGGATTCCTACTGTAAATAAATACATAAAAATAAAAATCAAGAAAAAACACATCCAAGTGATCTATTTCTTAACAATTCTCATAACAAATGAGCTTTTTTCATTATCTTTTTTATTCCCACTGAGGTTTCTGTTGTAAATATTTCATAAAGAGCACAAGAAAGGCTGCAGGTTCAAAGCCTCAGACTGCGTAAAACATCACGGCCATGTCACAAAATATGACATCCACACCACTATAGGGCATAAATTTTCATGATTTAGAGGTTGCTCGGCAGAGGATGGTGTGTTTCCTCAGATTTAGAAAGGTATTGATCAGTGTGAAGAAATGAAAATGAAAAGTTGCAGTTAGTCAGAATGAACCCATGAAAACTTAATAATAACCTTTATTTTTAAAGAATGAAAAGGTTTAGTGTTTTTCTTAATTTAATCATTTGAACAAATAGAAAATAAAGCCAAATGCTACATCGCCTTCTAACTTTAACAGTGTGAAGAACAAACCTGATGACACAAACACCTAGAAAGCTTAAAAGTCGACCAAACACATTCAAACACACTCTATTCACTACAGTCACATTTTGTTTCTGCAAAATGTGTGTCAATCATAATTATTGATAACAGGTATAATCAGTTTGGACTTGTGCAGGGCGTCTGTGCCGTTGTTTCATCAAACAGCATTAACAAGATGCGGCAATAACCAAATTGGCCAGCAGGTGTCACAAATACTTTGAACACTTTATTGTTCCACAAAGCTTCGCTTTGCCCATCAATAATATTTTCATATTTATTATTATTGAGCCAGAGCAAAAGAAGTGTAGAATAACATTTTAATTGTTTACTGTTTATTGTGCACATGACAATAAAACCCTCTTGAATCTGATTAGTGATTCTCAGTATCCTTTTGTGAAAAGACAAGAGGATATTGGGAAGGCTGAAACACGCTAAAACACAAAGGATCAAAAGATAAATGCTAAACTAACAGAAAGTCAGATAACAAAGGTTACAAGAACAAAAACCTGAACATGAAGGAATAACAAGGAGAAACCAGAAATCTATAAACTTTTTTTGTTATTATTAAACTTTCAAGGAGAATCATGATCTGACTGCACTATTGTTCCAAACACATTTTCTTTGCCAAGAGGACCTCTATAAACTCTCTGTAGGCTCCTCTTGTTAGTCCTTTCCCCCCATGTCCAAGGCCAGCAGCCCCAGAGAACCAAAGGCAATGGCAGTCGACTCCACCAGAGGTCGGCTATTTCGGCACCAGCCGAGGACAAGACCCCAGGTGCCTGAGATCCTGGGACCCTAAAGGAAGGAAACTAAGAACACTGAACAACAAAACTCAGAAACTATAACCAAAAACTGAAAAAAAGAGACTTAAACTACTAAAGAAAATTCATGAAAAAGTGACCAATAAATAAACTAGGAACCTAACAGAAAATACTAGATAAACATCAATTAACAGTCCAAAATTCAAAACTCTGGATCAAAGAGCCAGGCCATGACAGTATTCTCCTTTTAAGCACTGGCTCCCAGACATCCCTGGTGAAAACAAAGTTCAGCTCAATTGGGTGGGGGTGGCCAGGAAAGAGGGATGGGAAAATATAGTCAACAGTACTGAATGCTGCATTGAGGTCTAGCAGGACAAACACAGAGATGAGTCCACTGTCAGAGATTGTAAGAAGATCATTTGTAACCTTCACTATTCCTTTGTAGATTATCAGTTAGCTGTATTACAACTACTCTTTCAAGAATTTTTTAGATAAGAGGAAAGTTGGAGATTGGCCTATAATTACCTAAGACAGCTGGGTCAAGTGATAGATTTTTAAGTAATGGCTTCATTACTGCCACCTTAAAGGCTTGTGGTATATAGTTCATAGCCCATTAATTTTTTAAGCAGTCTTGTATGTGGTGAAGGTGTTGGCCTAAATGAACTAAATATTGAAGTTAACTCAGACAAGTGAATTGGAGAGAGAATCTAAATAAATATCAGTATCGCTGAAAGTAGCTGTATATAATAAGATGGTTATGATTTTTTTCCTCTAATGGTTAAAATCATATTTGTGAAGAAATTCAGGAATTCATTAACGTTACAAAACTACTCAGCTCAACAAAGATTTAAGTCTTGCTGAAAAGAAACTTTGGATTATTCTTATTTTCTTCAATCAGCGATGAATGATCAGCAAGTTTGCCATTTTAGAAGACAAAACTAGTCTCTAAGGAGGCCTTACACTGAGATCCAAACAGAGACCGGGCATCAGCAGACCCAGACGGAGAAGCAGACAGGTTCTAGCACCTCTGCCTTTGGACTCACGGGGTCTTGATCAGGTAGCACCAATTCAAGCACCTCTGGACCCATGGAGTCTGGATCAGAAAGCTCCACGTCAAGCTTTGGATACTCAGAAGAGTCAAGATACGTAGATGCCTCATTTACAAAGAATGCAGTTTGCCGGATCAGAGGCAAAAAATTGTCTCTAAGGAGGACTTGTTGCATGTCCAGTCCAGCTTGCTGTCTAATCACAGTCCAAGGTACTTGTAGAAGTCTACAGCCTCCACTTCAAACTCCCTCAATTCTAACTGGTCGTGGTCTGGACTTCCTAAAGTCAGTGGTCATTGGTCTTTGAAGTGTTGAGCTGTAGGTGGTTGTGGTGACAACAGACAGAAAAGTCCCTCACCAGGTCCCTATACTCCTCCTCTCTGTCATCCCTGATACACTCCACAATGGCTGTGTCATTAGCAAACTTCTGAATGTGACACAGCTCAGAGTTGTAGCAGAAGTCTGCAGTTTACAGGGTGAAGAGAAGAAGGACCAGCACCATCCCCTGAGGTCTACCGGTGTTGCTGATGAAAAGTGTCAGACACGGTGTCCTTCAGCCTGACATACTGTGGCCTGTCGGTGAGGTAGCTGGAGATCCAACTGACCAGGCAGGCGTCCACTCTCATCCTGTTCAGTTAATCCTGAAACATAAGGGGCTGGATGATGTTGAAGGCACTTGAGAAACCCAGAAATGAAGAAGTTGGTTAGTTCTGTTACAAGTGCATTTCTGCCATGTTTGTGATCTTCTGGTGGAATCACTGGACTTTGGGATCTTTGATAAATGGCATCATCGGATATTGACGGCTGATGGTTAAGAAGATGGTTGAAAACTTGTCCTCATCACTCTGTAATGAATGCTGGTTCTTCAAGGTCTGTCCCTCTAGATGAAAAAGTGGACTGGTGCCTCTGGAATGTGGCCCATACACAGCCTTGAGTTCACTAAAGAACATTTTTGCATCCTTTGTATCAGCTTTTGTCTGCAATCCCCTTGTCCTTTCAGTCCACCAGTTCTTCTTCATCTTTTCCTTCTCTCCTTCATCTTAGCTTGAGTCAGTTGCTTTGTCTTGTTGTAGCAGTCTTTCTGCTTGGGAGTCCTCATCTGCATATACAATGTGGAGTGTGTGCATATCATTGAGCAAGTAGTACACTGATGCATCATTCTGGTCAAACCAATCCTCATGCATCTTCTTGATATATGCAAGTGAACCTGCTGAGGCTTGAAGGAGTTCTGTACAAAGATCATCCCATTGATTGATTGCATTGTCATGGTCTGTACATTGTAGATCCTCAAGGGCAACTGTGATCCTGTTTCTGAGAGTTTCTCATGCCTCAGTTGTTGCTAGTTTTGCAAAATCAAGCTTCTTACTTGGTTGGACTCATCGGTGCTGGTGTTTCTTTAGCAAGTTGTTACTCTAGATGTAAGTATAACGTTATTCCAGTCTCGTTATCTAATGGTCATTCATTCAATGTGGTGCCAATATCCTTAACGTGGGTGCTTCCATGTGGCTGTAGCTAGGTTTCTGCTGAAACTGTGTGTTGGTAATAACAAGTTGTTTCTCAGCACAGAGGGAAAGTAAGACGGTACAGTTTCAATTTTCCTGATTTGTTTTTCCAATGATCTGTCTCCATGCATGCATTAAAGATACAATGTAGAGGAATTTATCTAGTCTACAACTGACTGGATGAGCTGATCAAGCTGTTCATAAAAATTTTCTTTAGCTTCATGGGTAGCCGGGGTGGGCATACTGTCATGGTCCTGGGCCGGTGGCCCAGTGTTTTTGTGTTCTTTTGGTTTCTGTTTATTTCTCATGTTTATTAGTCCTCAGTTTTTTTCTAGTTCCTTGTGTTTCCATGTGTCAGGTCCGCGTCTTTGTTCCTCATCTGGCTTCCTGTTTTATTTTGATAGTCATTTCGTCTCTGTCTGTTATGTTCAGTTTTGCTTCCCCTGGTCTCGTCTGTGTAATGTGGTTCACCTGTGTTCCCAGCTGTTTCCACTCCTCTCGTTTCCTTGTGTCCTGTGTTTTCTGTGCCTCTTGTCGCGTCGTCGTCGATTCCCTGCTGTGTGTTCCCACTTGCATTGCCTGTTTCTGTTCCAAGCCTTTCCATTGTTTTTTTGACCAGCAATAAAGCTGAGTGTATTTTTGAGTCAATCCTGTGTCCAGCATTGGGGTCCTCTTTATGCCAGCCACACAGCCATTATATGACACATACACATTGACAATAGTGACATAACCTTCACACACTTTCAGACGCATAGTTACAGTATGAGCCTGTCGTTGACTCCTTGTGGGGCCTTGTCAAGAAGATTCAAATGATAGTTTTGGATTGCAAAGCCAACTCCTGTTTGGCTGGGCTTGTTTGCTGTGCAGCCGCTCTAGAAAAATGTGTATCCAAAAATTGACTTCAAGGCCACCATCACACATCATGTGACCAAATCATCTGCATGGAGATTCGTGGCTGAGGGCTCCCAGTGGTATCATCCACATGCCCCTGTTGTCAGTTGTCCCTCACTGTAAGACTTTCAAGGAAAAAAAAATTCAAAATGAGTGAGGGACAACGGGATTGTGTGGTCCCTTCACTCCTTTCCCCTTCTATTGACATTGATTACTACAGCTACCATACAGCAACTGACCAGAATCCTCAGTTGTGGGCTGCCCTCGTAGCTGGTTGCAGCAGCTTTTGCACTTCATCCACCTTCACATATTTTGGCTCTGCCATTGGCCATTATTCCTTAACCTCACCACACAGGGGTTTAGGAGTTTGGGGTTTGACCAACTCACCAGTCGCAGAGTGGATACTAACACTCATCTGTATTCATTTTGCAGAGCCAGGAAAATTTCCATAGACACCAGTCACCCCGGCCATGTACTGTTAAACCGTCTGCCATTAGGCAAATGGTTCAGGTCCCAAAAATGCAGAACGAACAGACTGAAAAACAGTTTCTATCCATGGGCTATCAGACTCCAAAACACATCACATTAACTCACCAGCTCCTACATCCCATTAAACAATCACAGAGCTACAAAAACTGGACTGTACACATGCCTTTCCAATCAATAATTAGTGCAATATTCTCCTGCAGTACCTCAAACCTTTGTGCAATTCAATTGCGTTATTTGTTAATAGCTATTTATAGAACAGGTCTACTCCCTGAGAATATGAGGAATGTAAATATATTTGCTGTGTGTATGCGACTTTTCTTTTGTATTTTTATTGCTTTTCTGTTGTATTTCTAATATGTTTTTACATTTCACTCACTTATTTTATGTATGAATGTATGTAATATGTAAAGTAGATGTATATGCGTATGTATGCGTACATGAGTATGTGTATATACTGTATGTGTGTGTATATATATATATATATATATGTATGTATATAGGTGGATATATGTGTATATAGGTGGATATATATATGTGTTTATTACTGTTAGCACTTGTAACGCACTGACCAGCGGCAGCTGTCACAATATCGTCAAGAACTTGTGTTTGATGTCAATAAAGGCTTCTGATTCTGATTTTGTAGAAGTTAGCTGGGACTTGCTTAATGTCATACTCAGGACCACAAAGATGACCTACAGTGAAACAAACTATTTCCTGCTCTCTTAGTGTGTAGACTTCACGCTAACCTGCAAAGATGTGCTGCACTGAATGGGTTACGTATGGGTTGTTTGCATTCTGGAAACAGTAGCACACGGAGACCCACAATTAACTCTATTTCCATTAGACATACCAAAGCATATCACTTTCATTTCCTACCAAAACATGTCCCTATGTCATTGTCACAGTCGTCAGTGAGAGGAAAAGAGAAAAAAAATGTCCTCCTCTCTGCTCTGCGTCTCTCATTTTCTATCCATAATTAAAGTGTCTCTGAGGACCCTTGCTCTGCTGCACTGCCCTATTTCCATATTCACACAAAAAGAAAGCCTTTTATGCTTTGTTCTGTCTGGAGAAATCATGGCATTTCTTCTTCATAATGATGTCTTCCTCTCCCCACAGAATTGGACTGTTCTCCAATTCAGAAAGTGGTCTCATGCTTGCATGGCCTGTTAGCTTCCATTTCATGCCTCTTATTATGGCATCTGTATACCATGACTGTGATCTCACACTATCACTTCAGTTCAGAGTTCCATCAGTGACATTTCCTTAGTACACAGGATTGAAAATATACTCCAAATAAAACAATACAAGCATGATAAAGACACCAATATAGAAATCTGTGTGAAGGTGCCATGACCAAGAGTATATAAGGCAAGTTAAAATGCTGCAAACTATTAAGCACACCAACACTTGTAGTACTCGATAGACTAAGGCTATGTTTGAACTCTGTTTTTGTATATAATCTTTACTCTCAAACCCTTAAACACCACCGAATTTGAATAAAAACAATCTGTTGGGAGCAGGTTATGTTCAGAGTTTGTGTTTAAAATAGCCTGGAAGCACTACATTTTTCACTGATTCTTTTATTTTCAGCATGTTTTAAGTATAATATAAATTCTCTGTTGGCAAAATATGTTTTATATGTGCAGCTTGTTAAGCCATACCTTACTAAAACTACTGAAAGGAGCATAAACTATGTGTCACATTGTCACGGGAATATGTATTAATTTGGTAATTTAGAAAATGTACATGTATCTGTTGCTCAGTCTCATTCACTGCTGGAATCGCAGCTACTAGAACACAGAACACACACCAAGAACACTCAGTCAGTCAGTCACGTTCATTTAACTTTGAACTGAGATAAACTGAAGTGATTTCCACCTCTCCTTCATTAGGCTGTGGGACAGTAATCTTATATGGTAAATGAACTGATTCTTATATAGCGCTTTTCTACTCTACTTGAGCTCTCAAAGCACTTTATACAACATGGCTCATTCACCCATTCATGCAAACACTTTTATCTATGCCTATGTCATGGACTGCCAGTCCTCCCTGGGCTTGTGTTTTCTTTCTTCACTTCCTCTTTTCAATCTCCTCTGTCTGTGTGCATGTGTGCTTCAACTCTGCCCTTGTGTTTCAGAGGGTGGGGTTTTTTATGGCTCCCTGCTTACGCACCTTGACATGGTGATCACACCTGTTTTCCTCCTTCTGCACAGCAACCTTGACACACAACCGAAAGAGAGTTCAGTGAGAAAAGCAAGAGAGAGGAGTTGCTGTAGACTTACCTGTTCTGGTAACACAACCCTCTGGATCTGGAAAGTCTTCTTCTGTGCTGTAAAGAAACTTGCAAACTTTTATGAGAGTCTCGTGGTTTGAGTCCCACCTGCTCTATGGACATTATGACACTGTTTTCTATATACAGTAACATTCACACACATTTGCACTGCAATAAATGCATATGAGAGCAACTTGGGGTTCGGTATCTTGCCTAAGGATACTTTGGCATGCAGACTGGAGATCTAGTGTACTGAAGCATTCACACATTCATACAATGCTTATAATAGTTTTAAATACATCCAGTTTAAATTGTCTGGTGTCTAATGTGCAGCCGTCACCTTAGAAATAAACAGCAGCACTGAGAACACACTTACTGTTAAAATAATTAACTCGAATTAAAATGCTTACTGCTCTGTGTGCTAAATCACCAGATTTCCTCCAGCATTAATTGCATGTGTTTTTTAACAACGGTGTTGCATTTTACTGGTACATTTTTATTTGATAATGTGTCTGGAGTAGGTGGTAGTCATAGGAATCATTTTTCTGAGAAAGAAAGTCATTTGACCCATGAAACGCCCATTTTAGACTGGTTAGATGCTGACCGTACCTAGAAACAGTGTCCACATTACACCAATTTTAAGGTCGCTGCACTGGCTCCCAGTCAGTTTCAGAGTTGATTTTAAGTTTATTTTATTGTTTTTTCAGACTCTGAACAGTTTAAGGCCTTCTTATCCTTCTCATTTACTTTTACACTACGAACCCTCCAGAGCCCTCAGGTCCTCAGATAGGAAAATGTTAATTGTGCCTAAAATTAGAACTAAAACTCACGGAGAGGTATCTTTTAGTTATTATGCTCCACGTTTATGGAACAGTTTAATTGATGACCTGAGGACTGATGAGACAGTTGGGATTTTTAAAACAAAACTTTACTTTGGCTTTTTAAAATTTTTGTATCTGTTTTTTCTGTTTCACTTTTCATTTAAACCTATGATTTTTATTATTTCATCTTAGTTGCTTCTATAATTACCTTTTTACTTTATTATTATTATTTATTTTATATCTCCAGTTTTTCCATGTGTGTTTCTTGGTAGGATAGCGTTTTCCTTGTTTTCCTGCTACAGTGCAGACTATATAAGTGGGCCCAGGTGGGTGCAAAAATGTCTAGGTGGGGGTGTAGCGAGATGATGGGAGGGTGTGTAAGGGGATGTATGTGTATATGTTTGGGTTTGGATCCTCCTAATGTGCAAGTGAACTCAGACAGGGTTTGCTGATCTGTTATACAGCTGATAACTGATTTAGGTGATTTTCATTGGAAATAATGTCAAGATTCATACTCTTCAGCCACCATAACTTTTCAAAAACCTTTAACATATTTAATTCAGTTTTCAAGTCTTAAAATCATTTTAGCCTCATCTTCACTCAAACATTCACACCATCTCCAAGATCCAGACATTTTTCCAACAGTGACCTTTTACAACACGACAAATGATCGATCACTGAACGTTGTGTTTCCGATCTAAAGCCTGATTTATGTCATAGTAGGATTTCAGTGCTTGTAAAAACATAAACGTCAGCAAATAAATTCAGTCCTCACTGTGACAGCAACTTTATGAATGAGGAAATAAATGGGAGTGTCAGACACCTGTCAGCGAGCAGGTTAGTTTCACAGAGTCTGTTACCACGGTAACTGACTCAAAGTTGAGGTTCACTGAAGTTAGTTTCCCTCACTTTAGGGTTAACAAAACCAGAGTTTTAAGCTAAACCTGCTTTCTGGAATAGGGGTCAGGTCTCTGAGCTACTTATTTGTTTTAGTCAAAGGCAACAAATCTCCAGTCTAGTCAGCAATGACTTGCTACAGAATGGAACATGTAATACCAGGGGCACGAAGGCAGCCTGGGATACCAAGTCTTTCCAAGTTTTATTTTAGATTTTTTCTTTTTTACTTTTATTGTGGCATGACTTTCCTAAAATGTAGAGCTGAAAAAAAAAAAAGAAAAAAGCATGCAAAAACAATTTGGCCTTCTGTTTTAATTATTCTTTCCCTTCACTGTCTCAGCTGTTATTCAGCTACAGCCTTATATAACTATTTGAATCATAGGAGGTTTTCGCAAAGTCAACTAAGATATTGATTGCACAAATTTAAGACCACACCAACAACAGTCAAATAAACAATCAAGATTTTGATTAAATACTTGTTGGCAAGTTTTTCTATTACTGGAATGTCCTTCTTTGAACTTTGTAGTTACCGAATGAATTATTCAGACAGCTTTGTTTGCAGGAGACAATTCTTTTTATTCTTACCTTAGAGTAGGATAAAAATGACGTCTCTACTGAAATTCATAAAATGTTTCACAGAAATCTGTCATGCACACTGGTAATGTGTTCCATTTCTAAACACATGGTTGTCTACATGAAAGAAGGAAGCGTGAAAGAAGCAGCAGGCAAACAGAAATGAAGCCTCCTTAAATTGTTTTTGACAAGAAACTGACTTCAAATTCAAATCAGATATTCATAAATTCACAGAAACCAAATAAGAATTTCAATTAATGCAATAAAAAAATCTGATTTTTACTATAAAGTTTAATAAATGTGAAAAACAAACAAACAAGGGGAGCAATTTGAGGGCGTGACTGAAGAGATTTGAGGGAGAAAAGTACCATTATTGCTATACCAACTCAAGCATGCTACCATTTAGTTTATGAAGCTTAACATTGATTAAAACTCTGGATTTGGCAAGAAAGCTGAGCAGTTTACCTTCTATCTTATTTTTCCTGGAACTAGAAAAAAGATAATTTAGCTCCACCTACAACAACATTTAAAAGCTGCCATGCTCCAAAGATAAAGGCAGTTTTTGGCCACGTTTCACCAAAAGAAATAAAAAGAGAAAACAAAACACATACACAAAAAAAACAGTCCCAAGTCTTCCACATTCTGAAAAACAATAAAAATTGGTTTCCACCAATCTGCCACCACTGAGTCCATTCTGACACGCCCAGTATCTCTGCCCTGTTGAGCAATGGCTCCTCCATTAAGCACATACTAATCTCCAGTGACAATTTAAGATCAAAATTCACAAAGTGCTTTCCAATTTAAAAAAATAAAAAAACAATTAAAAGTGACACATCATCCTTTTAAATCCTTCCTTTTCATATATAAATCATTCACTTGTGGTCTCTATAAAGTAGAACTGCAATGCTTTGGTCTGAATTCCTCATTATTGTAGTTCCACAGACCCTTCTTTTACACCTTTTCTGAGGCTCATCTTAGATCAGCTGGTTTTGATGCAGTCTCTTTAAATGTGAATGAGACCTTTCACGCCCCACCCCCCCCCCCTCCAGGTCACAGAGCATTCCACTACACCCCATTTGGACATTTTTGTATTTTGATAGCAGAGATATGATTAGCTACTGTCAGGGAAATGGGCACTTTGAAGAGGCTCTGATGCTGTGTGTGTGTGTGTGTGTGTGTGGGGGGGTGTTAGGAATCATGTGGGTTAATACATTCAACAACCGAACATTTTGACTTAGCTACTTGCAACTTTGGCATAACTGAATTGCACTACAACATTGCTGTGAGAAAAAAATGGCAAATTCACAAAACTGGTTAGCCAGACGTCCATGACCTTGTTTAACAGTTCCACAGCAAATACTGTGACGTAACAGACAAGAAAATGTAATAGGGAATAGAGAAAACTGAACAGACTGAAAAATATGACCCAAAAAGAATATAAAGATATCTACGCAGCACCAGGACAGAATTTTCTGCACTCTTAGACACTCAAAGTACACATAAAAAAATGTAATTAAGGGCTAAAAAAGTGGATTTTGCATGATATGTCTCCTTTAAAACAGTATAAATGGATAAGACTAAACAAAAGCAAGTCTGCGCTGCTTCTTTTAAAGGCATTGACAGTGTCCAATGCAAGCGATTTCTAGAACTTGGGAGCTTCAGCTTCAAAAGCACAATTTCCTTTTGTCTTTAACCTGAACCAAGATACCACCAACAAGCATTGATCAGTTGACTTCAGAGATCTACTAGCTACGTATAGATGTGAAGGTTCTCTAAGGTAGAAAGCCATGTGACCATGGAGAGCTTTGAAAGTTTGAAAAACAATGAACCGCAACAGAGGCTCTGGTACGAAAAAGGGAGGAGGACTCTACTTCTAAGTACACAGTGACTCTGTTCTTAAAGCCAGCTTGTAGAGAATCACTGTTGTCCTTATTTAAAGACACTGTCAATCATATCCAGATCTCTTTATTTACCAAGCAAGCTGACAGTTGTGTGTCATATGGTGTATCTGTATAGCAGTGACGTTGGTGAGGATTGTGAGTGAGGCACTGAGTTGTCTAGAGTTGGATGTTCACATATATGAACCCAAAATAGAAGCTTATATTTCAATTTTAATTATGCTAATAATATATTATGCTTGAGGCGACTGTTTCTTGTGAATTGGCACTGTATAAATAAAATTGATTTGATTTGACTTTAATCAACTCCATACTGTTCAGCAATGATGCAAGAAAACTAAATATTTAATGTAAGGTCAAACTATTTTTTTGGGGGGGGGAGTGTCTCTCTTTTAAATTTGAAAAAAAAAACCTATCTTACCTTTTCTTGCAGATAAAA
>VUQJ01030221.1:26667-42927 GCA_015108635.1 Andinoacara biseriatus
TGTCACCCTTTAAGAAGATTATTTTATACAACAAGAACTGATACATGTAAATGTTATTTACATTTTTTCTCATCAGAAACGTGTGAGCATTCATAACTTTTATGTGAAGTGTTTTTTATTATCTGTCATCAAATTTGCCTATTTTATAGTTGTGAAATTTGCTAGGCAAAATTATTGTGTCTATTGTATATGTGTGTGTGTGTGTTGTGCTTATGCATGTGTGGAAGTATTTATAAAGCTACAACTTGACCAGTAGTTTGGCTTGTCATTCAAACATTCTCCTTCTTTGATTCATTGTGTCATGGCTGCTAGGTATACAGCTGAAATGGTCCTACAGATGCACGATGAATTCAATTCAGCTGAATTTAATTTTATTTATAAGGCACCAATTCACAACAACAGTCGCCTCAAGCTGCTTTATATTGCAAGGTAAAGACCCTACAATGACACAGAGACAACTCAACAATCAGAAGACCTCCTATAAGCAAGCACTTGACAACAGTGAGAAGGACAAACTCCCTCCAGCAGAACCAGGCTCAGGGAGGGGCAACCATCTGCCACAACTGGTTGGGGGTGCAGGGAGGGAGACAGGACAAAATACGCACTGTGGAAGAGTGTCAGAGATTAATAATAACTAATGATTAAATACAGAGTGGTGTATAAACATAGTCAAAAGGGGTGAGTGAAGAAGAAACTTCATCATGGGAACCCCCCCCAGCAGCTTTATTGCAGCATAACTAAGGGAGGGTTCAGGGTCACCTGATCCAGCCCTTACTATAAGCCTTATTGAAAAGGAAATTTTTAAGCCTAATCTTAAAAGTAAAGAGAGTGTGTCCCAAATCCAGACTGGGAGCTGAAGGCTCTGCCTTGCAATCTACTTTTAACTACCCCGGGAAAACCAGCAGTCTGAGAGTGAAGTGCTCTATTGAGGTGATACAGTACTATGAGGTCTTTAAGATAAGATGGGGCCTGATTATTCAAGAGCTTGTATGTGAGGAGAAGAATTCTAAATTCTATTCTGGATTTAACAGGGAGCCAAGAAAAGGAGCCAATATGGGAGAAATCTGCTCTCTCTTTCTAGTCCCTGTCAGGACTCTAGCTGCAGCATTTTGGATCAGCTGAAGGCTTTTCAGGGAGCTTTTAGGACAGCCTGATAATAATGAATTACAATAGTCCAGCCTAGAAGTAAAAAATGCACGAATTAGCTTCTCAGCATCACTCTGAGACAGGATGTTTTTAATTTTGGAAATTTGCCCGAATACAAAAACTCTAGATAAGCTCGAGCCGATCGCTGGTCCTCTGTGGCATGGACATCTCATTGGAATTTCTGCCCTATCAGCTTTCGATGGTACTTTACGTGCCATTCCATGGTGACCCCAGGTAACGGGGAATCAGGATTCGAGTCCAGACAGGGAGCCTGAGAAATGGCTACCACATCCAAAGAAGGCAGCAGGGGTGCAAATTACCCACTCCAGACTCGGAGAGGTAGTGATGAAAAATAATACAGGACTCTTTTGAGGCCCTGTAATTGGAATGAGTACACTTTAAACACTTTAATGAGGATCTATTGGAGGGCAATTCTGGTGCCAGCAGCCGAAATTCACCACTTTATCATATTTGCCTCTGCTTCAGCTCAAACATTATCCAGTTTTTGATTTCTTGTTGATGAATGCTCCGGTCTGTATCCTCTTAAATAATATTAAAAACAGTTGATTGAAGATCATTTTGATGTTGAATTAAATGGACCCTAGGACATATCATCCATTTCTTTCAAACAAATCATCTTTATTAATAAAGTTATACATCTATGTTGTCCTGCTGATGTTGATCTTTTCATCTTTGCTCGCTGCCTAAGGCAAATACAATTTCAACTTTTTTCCAGCTATTTTTTTCAGATTTTGTGTGAACAGGGTCTGCATGAAGTCTTGGGCCTGTCTCAACAGTTAATCAGCTATAGCACAAGCAGTCTCAGTCACATGATCCTGTCTTTCTTCACTGCTGGGTCTCTGTTTCCACTTGTAAAGTAAGTTATAAGTTACTTATGCAGTGTTAATGTGGTGTTTATTCCAACAGACAGACACACTGAGGTGGTGGATGGTGCATAGACACATCTATGGTTAAACTAACAGCTAAAACTGCTAGAGCAGAAAAAGTGATTTCATATCAACCCACTAGGCTTTTAAATAAACTGATAAACACAAAACAAAGAGTATTTTATCTATAATTTCAGTTTGTTTTAGTTAGTTTTGTAAAGCCACAATACAGTTTCAGCTAGTTATCATTTTTTTTTCCTTTTAATTATCGTTTTTATTTATTTTACTAAACAATAATGATTTTTCAGTTTCAGTTTGGGATTTCTTCATCCTTGGGATGTAAGTCAGGCCCTAAGCTGGTTCAGTGGGGCCTAAGTTCTGCTGGTGCACAACAATCCCATCCTCATGTAGCGAGAGTATGCTTGCAGTTACTGCAGAATGAAGCAATTGAAACATCTGACTAGCTCTAAATCCAAGAGAACACCTCTGGGTCCGTATGTTCTGGTCCTTCCGATGCCTCCAGGTCGCACTTCAGACTGTCCAGGAGCGCAGTGGTCTAGAGCTGGGACGAGATGCCCCAGGACAGCATCTATTGTCTCATTAGGAGCATGTTTTTTCCCACTGAAAGTGCTTCTTACATTTTTTTGAGCAGTGTGTATGATACAAAAGATACAGTTTGATATTTTAAAATGCCTCACAGCAGCAAAATGGAACCCTGCATAGTGCAGTGGGTGAACCTCACTTCACCCCCCGGTTGTTGAGTCTAGTCTTAATAAACCTCTGGTAACTTGGTTCCTTTTTCACAATAATAGAATTGCTCTATTTTGTCAGTGGAAAGACTTCAATATAAAACATAAATAGGGGGAAATGTTCTGATTGATCAGCAATAATTTAATACAGGTCTAATGAAGTTGAAAGAGAGCAGTAAACAGTAAAATAAGACTGATATCTTGAAAAAAGAAAAAATGAATCTGAGGAGAAATTAGGGAAGAAAGTACTAAAACTAAAAACAAAGTATTTTAAAAACTGAGCTTTCTGCCTCCTGCTCAGACACAAAGGAGAGTTGCTACTGAGGACACAGCTGAGGGGTTATTGTGGTCAGGCCACTGCCAAGGTGGCTTATTGCAACCATCCTCTGCAGTGACACTGTTGTGGAAATGCCTGTCACCCTGGACTGGCTAGACACGGTGCAGCTGAAATGGACCCTATCTACTGGAAAATTAAAGTGTCTCACAATGAGAAATCAGTGATACTGGGATTAAACAGAGCAAGCCATTTGGATTTGTCAGTAATTTGATCAAAACAGTCACTCCTGCAACAATGTAGCAACATTAAGATGTGGTGAAAGAAGTTTAGTAATTTTTTTCACACATTATGTTGTTATTGATGTTTTGCAGATAAACATGCTTTGCCTAAAAAAACAGTCCCATTTAGATATTTAATTTGCAGTGTGTGCATATCTAACAAATGGGGTTGCTACAATACTAGAATTTTAAAGCCTATACTGGTTCCTGTGGACAGATCACTTCAACCATCCATGTCCCTTTTTTTTGTGGTTGTACAACATTTGGTAGAATTACTGCAATCATTGGTGCGGAACGTGTCCTCCACCAACTGGAACCCACAATCAACATGTGGAGTTGGATCCTCTGACTGTGGTCAATGTTAAACATGCACGTCTACACATGACAGGGCACTACTGGGAGGGTGAAACATGAGAATTAAAAAAAAAAAAGACTGTCACAATCCTGTTGAACACAAATTAGCATTTTCAAAAAAAAAAAAGAAAAGATGTGTTGTCGCTTACATAGTGGTCATTTGTGTCTCACTATGGTCACGGAAAGTACGCTGTAAAATATATGGAGATCAGAGGGTGCAAACAGGCTTTTGCACAGCTACAGGTGCAACCTCACTGCTCCTGGTAACATTACTTAAAAATAAGATGATGTGTGCCTTCTTCATAAACGAGGAGAGGTACATTCGCCCATAAATCAAGTTTTGGTTAATGGTGTTGACAAACAATGTCAAGCAGACCTTGTTCAAATCAGTGAATACTTTTCAGATACTGATGGTGTGCATTACCTGCTGACATGTATAGATCCCTTCTCTGAACATGCTTGGGGTCAGATGTCTTAACCCTCTTAAGTCTGGAGAACACTTGGCCATTTTTGACTACTCTTGAGTTTACCTTTATATACATGAAAAAGCATGGTGTGAATTATTTATCATAATGAGATTTTACTTGGCCCATCAAGACAATTTAAAAAGTGGTGCATGCTTTGAAGTCTGCACTCTTTACACAAGCTGAAACAGAGACTTAAGGTGGCATCCTGCTGCTATGTCATCTTAAATGACTTTATGATTTGGATGTGGTGGCATGGCCGTTGACTCCAGAGGGTGAAAACAAAGAAAGGATTATCAGTAGTAGCAGCTTTTGAGGACATGCTGAGTGAAGGGCATATAACTACAAACCTTCAAACAGATTCTGAGGGAGTGCGTTGCAACACACATTGCAAACATTGGAAAGGTACAACATGAAACAGTGCAGAAAGCAGTGCTTTATACATTGCACATGGCAAACCCCCAGAAGATGGTGACTTTCAAATTTAATGCAGACGATACAGTGATACAGAATATCAAAAAAAGAGTGGCATTTTTAGAAAGGGTTCTGAACACACATATGCAAATGAGTGTTTTACAATAAAACAAAGCAGAGGGAGAGACCCACCAGTATACAGGCTGATTGATTTAGTGGAGACATTGTGAAGGGAACGTTTTATGAACCAGAGTTATGACACATAATCATTAATAAAAGCAAAACTTTTAAAACTGAAAAATATACTGTCCAGAAAGAAAGTAGGGCATTAAAAACTTGGCACTTGTGAAATGGTTAGAATCCAATTTAATGCCTGATTCCCCGAAAAAGACATTGTTAGTGGATCATAAAATAAGAGCGCTGCTGAGCAGGAAAGTGATGTTACAGTAAAGTCAGTGAACAAGTGCATGAAGACTATCTGGATCTGAACAACTCATATATTTACCATTGCAGACATTAAATCTAGCAATGATGCAAATTTGGGTTTTTGTAACTACTTGGAGGGTTATATTCTCAGGTAGATATTACACAGGAAAATAGACTTATAATGTATACCCTTCCAAGTTCATTCCCACATCAGTATGGCTTTAACCACATAGGGGTTCTCAGAGCATTCACTTTTCACAAACTGTGATAAAGCTCGCCATTTGGAACATCGCTGACTGAGTTAATCTCACTTTCACTGAAGCAATGAACAGATCTGTGAAACATACATCTGGCAAATTCATATTCTACGCTTGTGTCAGTATCACCACCTCAACAAAACACAGTCCAACTTTCTGCTCACTGCCCAGCAGCACATGTTTGATTACAACGTTCTCTCTGTGTGCTTCATATTCAAGCCATTTAAGAGAGACATTTGAAATGGTTTAATTCTGTTCAACATATGCACTGTCATAGGTGAGAGCGAGTGTGTCTCTTGTAAGAAAAAGGTGTCTTAAATACAGCCATACATGTCCATGTGTTGAAATGAAGTGGATAACCCTCTGTGCATTGTGTGAATGTCTCACAAAATACTGTGTGTGCTTTGTACAAACCTCAACATCACTGACACAATACCACTTAATTTCCAGCTGGAAATTAAATGTTCCATGACTAGCAGTTTTGTACCAACCTAAGAATTTCTCCTTGTCACATTCACACATTTTGTCAAACTCATACATGGCTAGAAGTGGATAAGGACCTATAATAATAGTCATTAGCCCTTGTGTTGAATTTATATAGAAAATACCACATCTTTAAAATCTAAGGCTACTGGGATTTTGGCTAGCTGCATGGGTAGTAAGCTGAATGAATCGATGCATCTCTGCTTATAAGTTGTGCCACACAGACTATTTCTACTGCCCCTCATTATCAGAGTAGGAGTAATGGCTTGTTTATCAAAGTATTCACGCAGGATTTAATTAACAAAGTGAGATATGTTGTGCATTATAAACATGTACCCCTGAAATATTCAAGACTTGTACTGTCTGACAAATGACTCAACACACAGTGTTGAAACACTGCACAAGCCACACAAAGTTGGCCTCCTGCTTGCCATCATGGTGTCCAGGCTAAAAGTCATAGAATATGAAATTTTGGTGAGGCTTTTTTTTTGGTTTTATATTAAAGGTTGTATAAAACATTCATTTCTAATTTGATTTCTCCACAATGTTTGCATAAAATAAGAGCACACGTGTTGGGTGATTCTGTTCTGGCCAAGTGTGGTGAAGATGAACTGTAGGTCAACATCTGATAATGAAGTGTTATTACTTTGTGAAACTTGGGCTAAGTCCTACAAAAACAAATCTGCATTATTTTTGTAATTAGCATTCGATACTGCTTAAGCTTCACTCAGTAGCGAGGGTCCTCTTAAAACAACATTCACTACACTACCAGGTTGCAATGCCTCTAGTGTGGGGTCTAATATATAAGCCAAACTCTAGCAGGCACCGGTTCAGTGTTATCCATATTCACTTCTCTAAATTCAAGACACTGTCTAAACTCACAGGCATTAATAAAAGGAAATTCCATGACCTTCCAAAACATTTCCATCATTTTGTTTTACACCACTAACACACGTAGGTTGTGTGTGAGACCATCATTTACACCAGCATCTGAAGCATGAGTAATATCATTTCTCCCACCAGCCCACTGCAACCCACTGCACCCCACTAGAACAATCATTTACACCAGCATCCTTTACACCAGCATCACTTGCAACCTTAACATCTACATCTGGAGCATTACCATTTACAGCAGCGTTGTGAGAATCATTTACACATCATCATTTACACCGGCATCACTTGGGTTGTCAACATCTGCATCTGGAGCGTTACCATTTACAGCAACACCTGCACCTCCTTTAAGCCCAGCAGCATCATTTACACTACCGTCACTCACAGTAACATCTGCAACAGAATCATCTCTCCCACCACTGCGTAGCCTGTTTAACAGACAGAGTTTACTATGGAAAAAGCTTACACTCACAGTTTTCACCTCTGAATTGCACCAAAAACACCATAGCAACAGTAAACAAAATTAAATAATTTAATGCATGGAATTAAATACAGTGTTTAATAGCTGATGTCGTGACATATTTTAGATGCACAGTGAATTTTCAAGGAATCAACAAAGTATTAAATATTTTATATATACTTTAATAAATCCTTTAAAGTGTTAAATTAAAGTAAAAATGGCAGAGGGGTCACCAGGGGTCACTGGTACACGCAAATATGGCGTTTAGTTTATGTGTATTGTTGAAAAGGCAAAGCTGACAGAGGACGAGGCCATGATAGCCTTCAAGAACTTACCTCCTCTGCTTAACGTCAGGCCACCAATACCTCCAGTGACAGTTCCTGTCCTGCATCTTCACCTGTCCCAGCTTAAAAACAAAGGCTAACACACCATTAACACATTCCTTTAAGCTGCTCACACTGATGAAGATCGAGTACAGCAGAGAAGAAAGTTTGGAGGAAACATCTTTGTTAAACCTAAATCCCCTTTCTGCTCTACTGACAGTGTTACTAACACCAGCATGTCTGTATGGGGCTCGGCGGTGCCATCAGCTCTTTGGGTTAATACTTAAGCTAATAATTTTGTATTATTTATTGTGTTCTTCTTTCCCGAGAATGTCCAAGAAAGTAAAATTTCCATCATTTTTGAGATATTAAAAAAAAAAATATATATATATATATATATAAACCACATTAAGACAAGAAAACTGGATACAGTGATAGGTCGCCAGTCTGTTGAAGGTTAAAGGCCAGTTCATACCTTTCACAACGGTCTGTATGTTGTAAATTTCATCATCTGTTTGAATCTGCAAGTACATGTACAGCTGAAAATGTTTGACTGCACACACAAAAAATGTGCCCAATGTAACTTTGACTAACTTTGATGGAAAGATCTTCTGGCTAAAAGAACAAAGGTAACGCTGACCCTAACTGTTCCCACCAACATCAGAATCTGATGGTGATGATGATGATGGTGATCATTGGCAACTCCTCAACACCTTCACTCAGATCTTTCAATCCAAAGTGAGTTTGGCATGCATGAATACAAAGATGACAGATTTCTCTGCAAATTACTTGTGATGAAAAAAGAATTAAATTAAACCAATGTGTGAATGACATACAGTGCTTTTCAATTTTTTTAGACCACCTATCACAAATAATTTAGAAATCTGTCAAAAGCTTGTTTAAAATTAATTTTGCTAATAGGAATATAACAAACTGAATTCAGATTTTTATACCCAACTTTGAGTCGGCACACTGGACTTCTCTGAGGAGTCAGAAATTAATCAAGCTTAATATTCAACCACTATCACTAAATTTTCTATTCAGGAATGCAAATATATAATTCAAATAAGTAATTTGAGATCTTAATCTCAAATTTTTCTGCTTTTTTTTTTAAACAGTAAATTCATGCCAATATGAAAATATAATTTCAGCTTGTTAACATAAAACTTTAGCCTAGTTTTCTTCTTCCAGCTGACATGCACAGAGTTCTCTCAGAGTTATTGGCTCTCCTCTCTTTTTCAGGAGTGATGGGTCAGTCTGCTCTTTGAGCTCCAGCCATAACCGCACATGCTGAAGGTCCTAGTAAAATACCATTCAAATCAGCGGTGGAGGAACCATATCTGTGGCCTTTGTGAAGCCATTATTTGGGTGGGAAATTTGCAGCCTGACCACTGGCCACCACTCAGGGACTTTCTGCCATTTCAAACTGAGTTATAAGTTTATTTCATGGGGCCTTTACAGAGGATAGACAGAATAGAGTTTTTGCAGAAAACTCCATGCTGGAGTGTTCAACTCCAAGAAACTATAATTATTCAGATTCAGGACTTACAATGTGTAACAAAATATCTTTTATTTAATAAATGTTCAACATTTAAGTCTTCAGCAAAAGAACAATTACATGAAAAAAAAGAAATAATTTTCTTTTTTTTTTCTTTTCCCCCCTCTTATTTAACCTTAGAGCCAAGTCAAATCTTTTTGAAGCTACTAATCATTGATGCATGAGTAGTATGCATAGCATTTGTCCTGCTCCAACTGACAGATGGAAATGTGTGACCCAGGAAAAGCAAGGGCAAATCCAGAAAAAAAACCAATGCTGTTTCCCCAGTATTTACTATTTATCATGCTTTCTCTGCAGTAACAGTTGCAATACAAGTAATTAATTGTCAAGATAAGGTCTTAAAATAAAATTCTGCAAATTTATATTAAGAGCTAAATCTTTCATTTATTCAGTAGTACTAATAATGATAAATATAGCCACAAGCAGTGATAATATATATAGTCCATGGTTGCCAAAGTTTCAAATTTTAGTCTTTTAAGTAGCAGCCACACGTAAAATATTGCAATGGATGCTTTGCCTACCCATAGGAATAAAATGTTGCATTGCTGTCATTGCCATGACAACAGTATACAAAATATGACATGGGTGTGATTGACTTTTTTGATCATGTTGACATAGAAAATCTTTGTATGAAATTTTATGTATTTGGGGGAAACTAAATAAGAATTTTTTCATTAGAGAAATGTCTCAATTTCCCATGGAATAAAATGGGACATTTGGGATACTGCCATAGCAACATCTTAGAACATTCATTATGGGTGTCATTGGCTTTTTTGATCAGGATGATGTCAAGAATGTTGAAACCAGTTTTCATGCATTTCAAAGCAACAAACTTTTGGACCTCCATAGAAATATTTGTTTGTTTTTGTAGGGGTGCTATTGCACCCATAGCCTTTATCCCTAGGTGTGGGTTCAGGCTGGTTCAGTACATAAGTACATAAAAACCTGAATAACTTTTGATCTTGGATTTTCTTTAGGTATTTTAGGTTAAATGCCCTAGGACAAGTTTGTTTAAATATGAGGTGTGCAAAAGCACAGACTCTTTCCAGATTTCAAGCCAAGATGGCTGACGTCCTGTTTGTCAAACAGCATCCCCATAATGGGATTAGGGACTTTGTGGACTGGTGTAACCTAAACTGCCTTGAGCTGAATATGAGTAAAACCAAAGAGATGGTGAGTGACTTTAGGAGGATGAGACCCGACTGGCTCCAGTCACCATTCACGGCACAGAGGTAGAGGTTGTGTTCAGCTACAGGTACCTGGGAGTGCAGCTGGATGACATGCTGGACTGGTCCAGCCACACGGAGTCAGGGTACAAGAAGGGGCAAAGCGGATTATACGTCCTGTGAAGGTTAAAATCCTTCAACATCTGCAGACCTCTCCTCCTCACCTTCTACCAGACTGTGGTGGGTAGTGCACTGTTCTTTGGTGTGGTGTGCTGGGGGGAGGGGGCTCGCTCTAGAGACAGGAATACACTGGATAAGCTCATAAAGAGGACAAGCTCCACAATCAGACTGATACCACCTCAGTGCAGAAAAGGAAGTCCTTCCTGCCAGCAGCAATCAGACTCTTTAACACAAACCACTAACCAGAAGGCACAGTTGTATATAGTATTTCTATTTCTATTGTGTATATAGCTCTTGTGTATATAATATTCTTAGTCACATAGTATTTATATTGTGTTCTTATATTAGTGTTAATTGCTGCTGCTGTAATTTCCTGCAAGGGATCAATAAAGTTCTACTCTATTCCATTTTTATCTGCTGGATAATCAAGGCTGCTGAGGATGGGGGAATTCTAACTGTAGTTTCAAAATAGCAGATCAAGATATGAATTTATATTGTTATTAGCAATTAAATTTTTTATAAGTGATTTGATGTTCATCCTTCAGAGCTCACATGATGATCTGATCAATGGAAGGATCCGCTCTAACCAGATGTATCTGTGGCAGAACCCGTCTACCTCAGTGAAGCCGCATTTTAGTGAACAGTGGGTAAACGTGTGAATATACATAACTAAAAACATTTTTTAATTTTTTCTTCCATTCTTTGAGCTGATTGAAGTCACAGTTACTGGTGAAAGAGTCAAGCGAGGGGAGGTAAAGTTGCTGGATTTTGTCTGCAATGTAACGCTCTCAGAGGTAAGGCGGTCAATCTTGTGTGCTTGGATTTACTATGATCACAACATAATTCCTCTTTTATGATTCATGATTTTTGATTCAATTCACTGATTCAGTTCACTCTGTACAAAAAACAATTATAAATATAAAAAAACTGAGTGACATGAGGACTGCAGGGATAGAAAGTTGTTCCCTCAGCTGCTCTTCCTCAGCCTCTTTCCTTTCTTGCTCTCTGGTCTTAGAAGAGAAGGAGGCTGCCCATACCGAGGCTATTTAACGCTAATCAGAAGATGCTATCCAGTGCCTATAAGGCACTAAATCAGATGAGTCAAAGAATTAATTTTAAGTATTTATCTTGGGTTTGATTATAAATGACTTTAAAGTTTAAATCAGATGAGTTAAAAATGTTTTGTTTTATTACTGTTGGTACTAAGTTTCCTGATCTTACCTTTCATAAAGCAGGCTTCAGCTAAGGTCCAGGGACATCATACAGTGTACCCAAGATCTCCTCCATTATAAATTTGAGCTTCTGCCCTCAAGCAGGAAATACAGGTTACCAAAGACTGAAGAAGACTAAAAAAATTCATAACTCAGGCCATCAAGCTACTAACCTCCAATTTCTGGCTCCACTCCTGAATAAGGTTTAACTGCTGGTTTTAAAGATGGTGTTTAAATTTGCACTGTTATACTCTTGTTCAAGGAGATAAAATACTGTGGATTAGTCTACAGGACCATGAGATTGATTTCCTTGGCCTGTTTTTGGCTAAACTAAAATGTTTTAAAGTGCACAGAGGTCAGGAGTTTTTAATGGAACAGCTAATATGATTTCATGACGGAGGATGTCTGAGTGTTTCTGTCATCGGCTGCTCTCAGGATCTTCCAGGAACTTTAAGGTTAATTTTAAAAATCAATTCAATTCTAATTTAGGGGAATTTGCAACTTTCAGAAGACTTGATGGTTTAACTTTATTGATCCGAGAGGGAAATTCCTGTTGTCACAGCAGCATCCGTTTATAGAAGAAAAAAACACTAATAATTGAAAAAAGTGCTCATTTCACATATTTACCTCAACTGCACCTTTACACTACATACAGTAGATAGTGTTTGGGTCAATTTGAACCTGCAGTCACGTGTCAAATATTGTTTGTTTCTTTGCAACTGTGAAACACACACTAAACTGCCAGAAGTATTCGCTTGTCTGCCTGCACACACACACCAAACTGAGTGACATCCCATTCTTAATCCATAGGGTTTAATATGATATTGGCCCACCTGTGCAGCAATAACAGCGTCGACTCTTCTGGGAAGGCGTTCCACAGGTTTACGAGTGAATACCTTCACAACCGTAAATGTCAGACAAAACTGTCTGCAGAAAAAAAAAAAAAGACACTGCAAAAGTCCACTGGGATGGCAGCAACTCTTGGGACATATATCAAGTCAGCTTTTGAGCTGGTCATGCTCAACTCAATACAGAAAATCATTTTTAAAAGAACTAAGCAAGGAAGGTGTGTTTTGGAGGAGAGGTGGAAGGAGCTGGAGAAAATACATTTACATGTATATTTTGGAGCCTATCCCAGCTGACATTGAGCGAGAGGCAGAGTACACCCTGTACAGGTCACCAGCCTGTCGCAGGGCCAACACAGAGAGACAGACAAGCATTCACACTCACATTCATGCTCTCATTCACACCTATGGGCAATTTAGATTGGCCAATGAACCTAACCCTAGTAAGTGCATGTCTTTGGACTGTGGGAGGAAACCGGAGTACCCAGAGGAAATCCGCACAGACACGGGGACAACATTCAAACTCCACAGAGAGAGGCCCGGACCAAGGTGGACTCAAACCCAGGCATTCAGTGATAACCACCGGGTCACCATGCTGCCCTGAACTGAATTAAATGTTAATTTAATTTTAAAGTGCTTAAATGTTTATTTTTAAAACAAATCCTCATGACTCATTTGTCTTAATTTTAAGTCACAGTGTGACGAAAATCACTCTAAATAGAAATAAAATAAAAAAAATCAATGTGATGCATATATAGGGCATTCCAAAATACATTTAAAAAAAGTTTTTAAATGCATTTTTTAATGAAAAATTTGTAAATTATCATCATTGTACTGTCATGTGTGAGCGGCAAAGAACACCACAGCACTAAATATTGATTGAAATGTTAGTAATGGAATTAATAATGAGATATAACTTTTTGGTTTCTGATGCTTGAATAATTCAATTCAAACATGTCCCGGGTCAAAGTGACCTAGGATCATCATTGCTGCTCCTGAGAAACCAACTAAACTGGAGGGTTAAAAGACCTGAAACTGTAAATTCATTGTAACTGTAAATTAACTCTAAATATGAAACTGTAAAAATGTGTTTTAAATCCGCCGGCTACAACCTGTGGAATAAGCACACGAAGAACACTTCCTTGACCCGCGAAGGCCACTTGACTTCCGGCGCTATTCACGCGGCCGGTATTTTCCAGTAGCAGTGAAGGCGCCATGTGTCCACTGTCCAGTCACATTCTGCCATTTTTTAACCATCTTGAATTCTGAAAGTGCCATTCTTCTCCTTCTTTTAACGGTCCTGCTGCTTTTTCTTCCTACTCACGAAAATAATCCTACATGTAAAATGGAGGATCTTCTCAATAAACAACTAGATGAAAACCGTTTTCGATTCCAGCTGGATCGAATCATAAACAAGGTGCGTTTCATAATGCGTAGGTGGTTAGCATGAAGCTTAGCATATAAGTGAGGTTTACAAATGCGACAAACTGAGTTAACCAACCTCTCTGTGCTTCTGACAGTATACAAAACTTCATTATCAGGACGGGGGAGAAGAAGTTGACACATAAGCAAACAAGTCGCAAAGCTTTTAATAATATTGTGTTTGTCAGTAATCAACAAATAAAGAAATACATTGTTTTCTTAAACAGTGGGCTGAGTAGCGTTAATTTAATGTTATTTGTTGAAATCAGCTGCAAAGATTTGAGCAAAACTGCTATGAAATATTGGGTGCCTAATTATTTATTAGGTGTATTGTTTAGCAGCTCAAACATCGGGCTTGTTTTCCTAGTTAAAGATCAGGGCCCTATTCCAGGAAGCAGGTTCAACAAACTCTGAGTTTTAAATAATTATTCATTAAAAATTGAATCTATTGATGGAATAGAACTTTATTAATTTTTAAATGGAGAATTGCATTATTTCTGCCACTACTGGATAAAAATGAATAATGAGATTTACTGAAAAACTACTTTAATGTTTCCAGTTTAACCCTTTCTAATGTGATCTAAGCTCAGCTTCACTGATAGATGACGGCTCTCTGACAGCCACAGCAGTTACTGTTAAAGGTCAGAGGTCAGTCATAGTTTCATATTTAGCTTCAGAGCAGCTTTCCAAGTCTGTAATGAGTGTAAAGTTTTACCATTAAAGGCAAAAAGATTATAATGAATGCCTCAGCTTTATAGGTTTTAAATATTTCAGTAGAGAGACATTTTAATTAAAGAATGCAGATTGCATTGGGAAAATGAATCCATAATGCACAGATCGGGACTGGATGAGATGGGAGTAGACTTGGACACGGTTTGTTGATCTGTTATAGAGCCTATGATCACCAATTTAGGCGATTTTCAGTGGAAAATATGTCAAGATTCATTCTCTGAATTTCAGACATCATACCTTTCAAAATGTTGATTTAAGTCACTTTAAATACATTTAGTTCAGTTTTCAAGTCTTCAAATCATTCACATCATCTCTAAGATCCGGACATTTTTCCATCCAACTTGTGTTCTTTGTCTAAAGCATCCTCCAGATCGGTGTGATGTAACAGTGATGCTACAGTAACTACAGTAAATGTTTCAGAGGAACTGACTGACAGTCTGACAGCTGCAGCTGTGCTCAATTTAAATCTGACATCATCTGTCTCTGTCCTTACAGCCTGTTAACATGTTACGCACAAAAATAACAAACTAACGTCTAACTGGGATTTCAGTGCTTGTAGAAACATAAACATCTGCAGATGAATTTGCTCCTTTGATTGATTTGCAGCGACTTTATGAAGGAGGAAATGAACCAGAGTGTCAGACAGGTGGTTCAGGTTCAGTAGGAGGGGAGGAGTCAGAGAGATACTCGGAGTTTGTTGGATAGAAACTGCCAGCGAGCAGTTCAGGTTCACAGCATCTTTTACCATGGTAACTGACTCAGAGTTGGAGTTAGCTGTCTTTCTGGAACTGAAAACCCGAGTTTGCCTCATTTCAGGGTTAACAAATCCTGAGTTGTTAGCTGAACCGGCTTCCTGGAATAGGCCTCAGGGTTTTATGTGATGTGCTATTATTTGCTAATATCAGCAAGAAGCCTAGTTGTTCAATTTTGGTTGGAGATGAGAGAGTGCTTTTTCATTCATGCCGGCAGAAAGAGATTTGCAGCTGTCTATGCGACAGAAAACAAAAGCATGGATGACTTTTTTCATCATTTTTGAGTGTTGTTTTAACTTTGGATTTTATTTGGGAAAAGCGTGACTGCACATCTCTGTGTTATTCCAAAGTTAAGGCCATGTTTACTCCGAAGTTTCTATTAGCTGGGTTCCAGTTGTAATATGAGTGTTTGATGTGATTGAATGATTGAACCTAAAAATCTTTCAAACATGGTGTCTAACCAGATACTTACTCTGGATGGCATTACCTTTGCCTCCAGTGGTCATTTTTGACCAGGATATGTCCTTCAATGCACATATGTAGTACTGCTTTCTTGCATTTGCGCAATATTTCTAAAATTAGAAGCATCCTGTCTCAGAGTGATGCTGAAAAGCTAATACATCATCCAGCATTCTATGAAAGGTAATGATAAGAACAGGAAAACTCTTTGTTCCAGTGTTTCCCACAGTCCTAGATAACATTTAAGACAGTAGATGCTTGCATGCTTTCTTAAATTAATGGTTAAATAATACAGTCAATAGGGTATGGCTGTTCAATTATGAAAAAAAACAAAAAAACAGTCACGATTATTTTGGTCAATATTGAAATCACGATTATTTAACACGATTACTCATTAACTTTGTGAACACTGCATTTATTGCACTACAAGAAGAGTGAATACTTCTAGTGCATTTCTATATTCTCTTGAAAATAAATACTACATTGAAAATAAAATACAGAATATGTAAATAAAAATTTACATTAT
>VUQJ01030221.1:42947-54952 GCA_015108635.1 Andinoacara biseriatus
AATAAAAAAAAAAAAAAAAAAAATAAAAATAAAAATTTACATTATATATATATATATATATATATATATATATATATATATATACACACACATATACATACATACACATACATACACATACATACACATATATTTATATATATATATTTATATGTGTATATAACAAACAATATACAGATAAATGAATAGAAAGGTAATGCCAATTGTCATGACTAATAATACGATGACGAAACTGGGCCAAGTTATTTAGACCAAATTAATTTGCTCACATTTTTGTGTCACAACATCCTGCAGCTCCTGTACATACACACTCATGTAGGTTACGTTGTCGGGTCGCAACGACTCAAGCCTGCATAATAAATCGAGGCTAAGAGTATATGGAGGGTAATGTGACAAAATCATTTTAACAATAATCGTTTTTTTGTGGATTACACTGTTTTTGTGATCGTTTGGAGCCAAAATCAAAATTGAAATCAAATTTTGATTAACTGCACAGCCCTATGATAGGGTTCGCCTCTACAGATATTTTAATTGCCAAGTTCTTTGTGGCTACTATTCCCAGATGCAGTCCGAGATGGATGAGAGGATTTGGAGTGCATCCAGTTATGGGCCTCCCTCTAGAAATGTTAAGCAATGGGCCAGGGCTAGCTGGATAACATTGTTCTCCTGGATGAAGAAATTCTATTTGTTTTTTAATTCCCTATTTCTTTTCCCCATTTTCATCATACAGGGATGACTAGGAATGATACCGCTCAGCTGACTTTGCGCTCACTGGATGAGATTCAGAGAAACTTAACATGCATGGAATTTCAATCTGAAGACCAAGACGAGGAGCTGGAAATGTCTCTTAGAAGTAGTGGCAGTTCCTTGGTGGAGCTCTATCCAGACATAATTAGACGACTAACGAGGGTCCGGTATCAGCAGTATGTCTCAATGGCCGCCAATTCTGTGCTGAGGAAGTACCGCAGATGGCGTCAGCAGTCAAATAGAAGTAATCTCAATAACGCCTTTGCCACCCGGAAACATGCCAAGAGCAAGCCAGAAAAGATGACCATCAAAACTGTTCCTGAGAAAATGTCCAGCAGCCCCATGAAAAGGCATTTCATGAGGACCAAAACGACACCTTTGTAGATTGTGACTGGTCTGCAAGACTGGCAAGAACCAAATTGATCTCCTGCTATGGAAAAAACTATATGAAAAAACAGCAGCAAGGCTGTCCTTGGAATGGACGTCTCTGCTTCCTGCAAACCCTCTAAACCAAAAAGGATATCACTAAACAAGACTTTCACTGTGTCTCTGTGTCCCCTCCTGAACACACCCAGCTGAAAGAACAGGCCTCTGCCTACATGGTCAGTCCTTCACGACCTTTTGCTCAATCCTCCAACAAAAGACCGTCTCTTTCTCTTTCCCAGAGGGCTGGGAGCTCCATGTTTGCACCAGACTTTACTGCTGAGGCAGAGTCCCTTAAAAGCAAGGGCAGTGGCCAGCATGGGAAGATCACCATTTTCCAGAAGCCCCAGTGAATAAGCAAATTCAAGAGAGCCTAAGAGGAGGCCAAGATTAGTAACCACCTCACTGTCCCACCCTCAGAACCCTCAGCGCTCCTTCGTGCCACAGCTGCACTCACCTCACTCAGCCACAGCAGCAAGTGGTCATCGCAGGGTCGTATGACACCTCTCCTGTGATTCCTCCCCGCCTCCGACCCCCGACTCATACACACCAGAACAACTTGACGAGGGAATCATGAGACTTTACCACAAGTATGTGTGCCAAAACAAGTTGCCTTTATTTAATGGCCCTCACTGCCCTCACTGCCGTCTCTGTCTTAGAAATTCTGAGGCCCGTAGAAGAGAGATGCTGAGGCGAGTTATCGCGCCATCTGAAATGGAGCTGCCTCATGGTGGTGGCCTTTCTTATAGCTCCATTAGGCACAGCAAGTTCCAAAGGTCCAGCAGCCAGCAGCCTGCAGCACATGAGGAAAATGTACTGGAGGGTGGATCTGCAGAGGATTTTTCTGACATGGTAAGGCTCATTTTTTGAATTTATTTATTTACTTATTTAACCAGGAAAAACACATTGAGATTAAAATCTCTTTTTCAACAGTGTCCCGGGCATGACAAATGTAAACATAATACTAATTAAGTTAAAATAAAGCAAAGTTTGTTTGCTTTTTTTTAAAATTTCATTCCATGTTGAAGGAGCAATGACTTGGAATGTTTTTTGCCTGTCTCAGACCTGACCTTAGGAACAGACAACAAGAAACGGGTCAGAGGGTCTCAGGGTGGCAAAACCTAATCATAATTTTTGAAAAGATGTCTGGAGATTTTATTTTGGTGTGATAACCCTTGCAAAGTGGTAGTTATCAGCTCATGAAGTTAACAATGCCTTAAGATAAATTCTATTTGTTGACACTGGTGTATATCTCATTTTAAAGGGGACCCTCTTGGCTTTCCTTTAAGCCAGGTTTTGGGTTTCTTTGACCAACATAAGAGGTCACTAGAGCTCTTTAAACCACAAATAATATAAATTTTCCTACAATTTGTGCCTAAATAATTTATTTTAGCCCTGCGGCATCCAGGGATATCAGGGACATGAGAGTCATTAACTGCAATACTCACTGGCCTCTAAGGATTCGGGAAATGTATAATATACGCACACTGTCTCTTTGTGGGAGGTGATTGTGAGCCGTACTTTGAAGTCACAGGTTTAGACCAGAATTGGTTCTAGCCAGAGTTATAAATTCTAGCTTGGTCTTCAAAAGAAGTCTATAAAGCTATATGCTATTTTATTTTAAACATGATGCTTGAATGTGAGAATTCTTCTTAAGTAGTAGTAGTAAGTAGTATAACTTAGTCATAGTTATCAACTCTCAATGTCATCATCTATTATTCAAAAGAATGTTGTCATCTTAAATAAACGGAATGTCATGAATTCTACAATACAGCAATGTAAACTATTACATTATTGTTCTATTTATTTTTATTTATTATTTATACAGCGCCAATTCACAACAAACAGTCGCCTCAAGGCGCTTTGTATTGTAAGGTAAAGTTAAAGACCCAACAATACTGCAGAGAAAACCCAACAGTCAAACGACCCCCTATGAGCATTCTAATTCATATCTTTAAGTCAAACATCCTAAAAACTGTTGCTGTACTAATCTATGCTCAAGTCTTCAAATTTTCCTCCTCACATTATCAGTATCATAGTTGGTCAGTTCTCCGTCATCTTCTGTGTCCTCCTCCTCCTCTCTGATTGGTGCAGGTTTGTAGCTTGCACATTTCCGTGCACTTCAGTTTGCAAGGCAGGAACAGACAGGAAGCTTGCATGATTGCGCATCCTCAAGAATCACTCACCCAAACACGAGCAAACCAAAGAATATAAAATATATAAATTGACGGTCAGCTTACTTTTCGAGAACCACTTTAAATGTTTCTAAGTTAGAACTTTTTGGCTGGCTCTCTTTTTTCAACACTCCGTTTAAAGTTAGCGTTTTGGGGATTGAAATTAAAATTAGACTTTGGTTACAGCAGTGTTTTGTTTTGTTTTTTCCAACTGTGTTTATTGGTCTTTTTTCCATTCAAAACAACTGTTCAAGTCACGTTGAATGAATATAATGAATCAAAAGGCTTTTTGAAACATAGTGATTTCTTAACTTATCCTGTTATTGACTACCTTAATCATATATGCTTCTTTCAACAGGACGTTCACTGGAGCCAAATGACCTGTGGCTACTCTCCCAGGTGATTATATGATTATTATGTACAAAATAGGGTTTTTTTATCCTCCCGGTGTGTGTTCCTAGTAATCTACTTTTCCTTTTCCAACATATGCAGAAAACGGTGATGGAGGGCGATTATTGAAATGAAGCCCCCAGAAGTTCAACAAGATGTATTACCGTCTACTTCAGCAATGTAAACCTGCTCATAATTCATCATGAGTTTTCTTGAAAATGCCAGAATGAATGGCTTTTTTTAAAATTAAAAAACAGTTATTTGATTGTTATGTTCTTTAGCTAGATTTTAGACACCGTTCTATGTTGCATCAGTTCTTGAATTAATCTGCTTTTTGTTACATTTTTTTCTGATTCTTATTAAAATAAAATAAAAAAAAACTTTTCTTTTCAGTTGTTTATTATTCATTCATCAAATTTGTGTAATGTTTAAAATTCATAAAGCAGCTCAAATGCTCAAAAAAAAAACCTGGTTATTTCTAAGTGAAAATAAAGATAATGAAAAAGAAGATGCAAATTCTGAGACCCTTAATTGTAAATACTTGGAATACATGTGGGCAACTATGAGTTCTTGAAGATATGATGGGGCCTGATTATTCAAAGCCTTGTATGTGAGGAGAAGAATTTTAAACTATATTCTGGATTTAACAGGGAGCTAATGAAGAGAAGCCAATACGGGAGAAATCTGCTCTCTCTTTCTAGTCCCTGTCAGGACTCTAGCTGCAGCATTTTGGATCAGCTGAAGGCTTTTCAGGGAGCTTTTAGGACAGCATGATAATAATGAATTACAATAGTCCAGCCTAGAAGTAAAAAATGCATGAATTAGCTTCTCAGCATCATTGAGACGGGATGTTTTATTGACAGGATGTGTTTATAGGCCAATCTCCAACCTTCCCTTTCTCTCCAAAATTCTTGAAAGAGTAGTTGTAAAACAGCTAACTGATCATCTCCATAGGAACAGTTTGAAGAGTTTCAGTCATGTTTTAGAATTCATCACAGCACAGAAACAGCATTAGTGAAGGTTACAAATAATCTTAGAGCCTCTGACAGTGGACTCATCTCTGTGCTCGTCCTGTTGGACCTCAGTGCAGCTTTTGATACTGTTGACTATAATATTTTATTACAGAGATTACAGGTATTAAAGGTACTGCGCTGCAGTGGTTTGAAAAATTCTAGGTGGCGCTGTGGAGCCATTTTTCCGTATTTGGTAATCAAAGCATTTAAATCCAAAAACTGACTTCCTGAAAGAGAATTGTGCCAATTTGAGCTTTACAAGCCCGTCATCAAGGACTGATTATTTCACGGCAAACCTGCTGGCCACCAGGGTGCATCATGATCTTGTGTTATCATATAATTTAACTTAGCTCATAACTCAGCTGGTCAGCAGCTAGTCAACTAGTAACAATTTTAACCTAATAATCCTAAATACATATTTTAAGGGTTTAAGATACCATGAGCTGCAACATTGCACATGAGAACTGTACAACGCTGTTAAGTAAGGGGGTCGAAGTCGAACCAGGAAGTCTGCCAATTATCATCATGGAACATCTCAATGTTGTCATTTTTCTGCACCCACTAAATTGGATTATCCAGTTTATCTCACATTCTGTTTTTTTGCTCATCAGTCCTAATTTCAGAAAAGCTGCTCCATTATTTTTTAGCAGTATTTTGGTGTTTTGAGCTCCCAGCAATTTATTTTTTCCATAGCCACAAATTGAAAACCAAAGTTGTAATGTGATCTACTTGGGCTCCAATGGCACATGAAGGGTATAAAAGATAAAATATTTGCTGATATTTCTTCTTTCATGAAGACTATTAAAAAAATTGCTTTCATTAAAATACAAATGAAATAGAGTAAGAAATAAAAGAATTTCTCCTCAATTGCTGGAGATAAGATTAATATTTTTATGTTATAAAGCCAGCGCACACTTCAGAGAGCTAAATACCTACTTTCATCCTTCCTCTCTGAATGTCAGAAGTAAAGGAGGAATCAACTATTTCGCATTGATCAGGAGCTTGCGTCTCCTTTAAAACTTTTGGATGAATGTCACTAATTCTTTAATGGAAACATTTGCACTGTGGCAGATGTGACACAGAGCCACCCGTTTTACATTTTCTTTCTGCTTATTGGCATCGTGTCACCCTACAGCAGCCAGCAGAATCCTAAAAGGATTAAGAAGTTGCTGTGAGGATGAAGAGAGGATCAAAAATAGGGGAGGCACACATTCAGCTCTCATCCTGTAGTACCTGGCTGTGCTTATAGGCTGCACAGCAGCTTACAGCTCTGATTAGACACTTGTACATAGGAGGGTTGAACAAAGGAATGCTAAGCCAGCTATTTGAGCCTCACAAATAACAGAGGGAAGCTTTCCTCTGTAGTTCCAGTGTGGTGGAAATACAACATGGGTGATAGTAGTCACATAATTGGAATTGAATATTCCTAATCTGGTGTATGGTGGTTGACTATGTTGGCATTTGTTCATCTTTAATTAAGTCCTTGGTAAACCTAAATCATCTTCAAATGGACATTTTTAAAAAATATCTATCCACATTTCCTAACTGTGCCTCCTGCTCGCCAACGTTTGATGTACAAATCAATGTTTATCAATAGTTTTAAATTCAAGAGCCTCGGACCATGTGATGAAGGCCTGGCTGTGTTAGGAAATTTTATACACAAGTCTTTAAAATGAGTTTTACTGCTGCTGCTGCTAATAATAGTAATAATAAAAATAATAATTATTAAGACATTTTAGCTGATTTGAATGTTGCTTGTGTCACAAACACTCTCACCAGGATAACAGATCAGATCCTATTGTCATGCCCATAATTCTCCAAGGTTTAAAGAGTTACAGTAAAATTACAGTAAAATATTCATTTTATGGTCATTTTTTTAATTTTTGAATTAAAAAGCTGTGTCAGCTGGAGCCTATCCCAGCTGACACAGGGCGAGAGGCGGGGTACACCCTGGACAGGTGGTCAGCCTGTCACAGGGCCAACACAGAGAGACAGACAACCATTCATGCTCACATTCACACTCACATTCACACCTATGGGTAATTTAGCATAGCCAATTAACCTAACCCCGGTAAGTGCATGTCTTTGGACATGTGGGAGGAAACCGGAGTACCCAGAGGAAACCCAGGCAGACACAGGGAGAACCTGCAAACTCCACACAGAGAGTCTTGTCTTTTATTTATTTTTTTTCTATTCAAACAATAAAAATAATAATCGTTTTTTTTTTATTATTAATTATTGCTGGATGTCATCACTTATAGTATAATTTCTCTCCACTATTTGGGCAATGCTCAAGAATCTGGGCTTTCTTTCTTTCTTTCTTTCTTTCTTTCTTTCTTTCTTTCTTTACTTGTTTTCTCGTTGCAGTTTCTTTTGTTTGGGTGGCTGTGGCTCAGGTGGTAGAGCAAGTCATGTTGGTTGGAAGGTTGGTGCTTTAATTCCTGGCTGCTCCAGTCTGCATGCCAAAGTATACTTGGGTAAGATATTGAACCCCAATTTGCTCCTGATGTATCTATTGTGTGTGTCTGAATGTTACGTGGAAAGCACTTAGATCTAGAGAAAAAACGTCAATGTGTAAGTGCAAATGTGTTATATAAAGCACTTTGAGTGCTCAACTCCTCCATTTATTTCAGTCTGAGCCTGACTTTTTTTCCTGTCTATCATCACTCCCACTGAAAGGCTTTGGAAAGTTGTCCTTTTTTTTGCTGGCTCTTGGTACACAATTATTTCAATTTCTTAAGTCAGACTTCTTCCTGCTTTCTTGCCTTAGAAGTGCAGACTTCTACCTTGCAATATTGTCACCACTTTCTCCGTTTACCTGAAAATAACTGCATTTCCGTATATAGAGAAATGGGGGTGTTAATGTACGCAGATAGTATGCGTATTGCATGCAGCGAGCACGAGTCCATTTATTTAGTATGACTAGGGATTTATGTTTCAGTGGGAATTCTACGCCATAGCTACATAATAACCGCAAGCCCCTCTGAAAGTTTAGGATGTAACCTGCCTCCCTGACATACTCTGATGTGCACCTCCCTAGAAATGTAACAATTGTGATTGGCCGGTTTAGTACCATCGATTGCTCCTATGCATTTCCAACTACTTTTTCACCACAGTTTTTGAATTTATCAGTGAGAGAAAAACAATCATCGTCTCAATATACAAAATAATAGTCATGTTTTTAATATAAGGACTCACAAATTTTAGCAAATTCCTAGAGGGAGATTGCCGAATCTATCAGAATGGTTGTGAGGGAATATACAAAGAAGGGGGAAAAACTTGGACAAATGTTTGACCCTGTCAAAATGTTGTACTGTCACAAAATATGTGAAATAATGCAGCCTACTCTTTTTGTTTCTTTGTTGTTTGGTTCAATGACTAATTCAGTGGAAGTAAACTAACTTATTTTTCTTATTTCTGTTTAGGGTCAATATATTGGCACTTTCTGTGATGAGTAACTGTTTTCCAGTGTGCAGAGCTTCTAACAGGATGGACCAAACCTCAGTGCAGACGAACAAGAATAGAGTAAATTTCAATAATTTAACCTATTTGGCATATTTTGTATACATGTATTCACAAAATAATAAATTCTTCTGTGAGTTGACCGAAAGGTGCTTTTGATTTAAATATTCTTGTGCAATTCCAAGTGATGGTGTATGTGCATGTATGTGGTGTAAGATCAGTGTTAATGCTGTGCACTGTACTCATCAGTGTATTTGTCACATTACTTATCCTGATAAACTTTGGAAGTAAAACCTACTTAGACCAGTTTCACTAGTAAGTTGCTAGGCTGTGGGGTATCATATGCAGGCTGCTGTATCTGACATGTACATGCAGTGCACACCTGAGGAGGCTTGAGAAAAAAGTCTTAAAATATGTGTGTCCTGAAAAAGAATTCATAATGGAGGTGATGCTTCATGGTAATAAATTGTGTGCAGTGAAGGTGGTAATAACTCCTGACCCTATTAAATTAATTAAGCCACAGCTTATCATGATAGAAAGCCGGGGAGAGAGAGATGGGGAAAAATTAGTCCTTTAATTCATGGTGCTAGTCCTTCTGAAAGTCTCTCACTGATGAGACTGGAGGGAAGGTACACCGAACAAATGCATAACTTATTAAATTAGTGTTGGTCTCCACGGGATGCAAAATAATTGTCCTCTATATTATTAAGTTTAACCTGCTTTTAGCTGTTTCTTACAGGCTTTATAGGCAACCACACAAGTCCATAGCCGTTGATATGTAACCTCCAAGTACATCATGTGGCATCATGTCTGTTCATGTGTGTTTGTGTTTCACACGTCAATGATGCTGTACTCAGTTCAATTAAATGTTATGTATGTGGTAGCAATTCATCGCACTCTTCAGCTCAGGGCGTTTTATAATGCAAGGTGAAAATGCTACAAAAGAAGTTTAAGGGTCAGGTGATCTCCTGTGAGCAAGCAGTTGGCTATGGTGGGCAGGAAGAACTCCATTTTAACAGGAAGCATTGCAGCACCAGTAAAACCATGGCTGATGCCACAGCAGGTGTTTATAATGTTTTGGTTTTTCAGTCTATTTGGCACAGTGACACAAAACACCTCCAACATGGACTTTTGATTAATATCAATTTCTGTAATTTTGTGTATTGAATAATTTAATATTGTTATTAGTTTCTTCTGCACATTCTGTTTTTCAATTTCTGTGCTAATTTATATCATTATCTTTTTACAGTTTTAAGCAGGAATGTTGCAAACACCTTAAAATTATTATTATTATTATTTTAGAGTTTCAAAATTCTCAAAATGTGCTTTTTCTTCTTCTTTTTCCTTCTTCTTCTTCTTCCTCTTCTTTTTTGTACTGCGTGTTATTGTAGGCAGTACTTTTGCCAAGGCTGCAATTCTTCCAGAACTGACAGAGGGAGCGTATACCTACAACTGTTCTAGTATATCTTTACATGATGAAGAAGAAGAAAGACTCCCACAAGCACAGGAGAAACTACACATGAAAGCTGAAAAGTAGTGCAGCTGCCAGGGAGAGGTCCGCCCCGACTTGTTGATAAGAAAGACAGTAAGAGTCGGCAGTGGAAGTAATTAGCATTTGAGGCGGAACACCAAGGGTGATAATTGATTTGCAAAAATCAATATGCAAACAATGTTATTGTTTTTCATACCAGGGAAGGGGATACTTCTAACAAAGCAACTGATCTGTTCACAGGGTTTCATTTCATATTAACAACATTCAAAGAATTTTCCTTTATACTGAATTATACATTACTATTTGTTTGTTTTTTTTAAAAAAGGTTCGATTGATGTCAAATCAACTAATTTCCATGTGCTAAATATTATTCTAACACCATCTAACTAATGGAGCAACTCGTACTGTTAGTAGGTTACTTGGCAACCATCCTAAAATTTCAGTCTGTCCTGTTAAAATATAATTTTAGCATTTTCTGTTCTCTACTGCTGTTGCTTTTTTACACAGAAATGTCTGTTTTATTAATGTTCAAATTTGTAATGTTGATGTACTTATACTGGCATTGCCACAGAATACTTTCTGATATTGTGACATCGCTCATTAGATGTGACTGGATGCTTTGATGATATTGGGTTCTTGAGTTTTGATGCACATCTTATTATCTGCAGGGAGTTCATCTTCAGTCAGCTGCATCAAATAATGCTAATTATTTCTATAGTACATTTAAAACAACAGCAGTTGACCAAAGTGCTGTACATCTAAAATAATCAGATAACTTAAATTATAAGCTAAAATGAAATCAGTCTGATTTAAAAGCCAAAGAATAAAAATGGGTTTTCAAACAGGTTTTAAAAGTGTCTACTGTTGGAGCGGTCCAGATGTGAAGCAGAAGTGTCGTCATCAATTTCGGAGAAACAAATGCAAAGGCCCGATCTCCTCTGTGCTTTAATCCTCAGGACACTTAGGAGCCTTTGCTCAGCAGACCTCAGTGATCTAGTGGGAATATGCAAACTTAAAAGATCAGAGAGGTAAGAAGGCGTAAACCAATGCAATGCCTGAAAAATAAGTAATAAAACCTTCAAAAAGTCATTTCGAAAACTGACTGGCAGCCATAGAAGGGATGCTAATATGGGGGATACGTGGTTTCGCTTACAAGTGCCTCTTTTATATCCTCTTTTCTATATTGTGTTGCTTTCTGTTTCTTACATGATGAAGAGTATTGGTCTTTTAAATTGAAGCATCCAACAGTGTTTGCTTGAGGAAGGAGGCTGCTGGGATCAGACCTGTTTTTATATATTCCCTCCCCTGGAGATCTGACAAGCATCCAAGCCGTTCCATTCATAATCTAAACAAAGCCAGTCAGTTCAACAATCAGCTTCACATTTTTCTTATGCACATTTGTATCGAGGGTGCTGAATGGTTTGGGGTGGGGTGGAGGTTAGTGGGGACCCTTAAATATGGCAGAAATTTTAGACATTTGCTGTAACAGGATCCTAAGTGAGATGTTTGAGAGGCACTATTCTACCACAAAACTACTCGTGAGTAGATTATTTTTCCAGTTTGATGTAAAATTGATCAGTTCGTTATTGAAAATGCATGTTGCATCAGGACAGAGTGAAACTGTGATATTTAATATGACATTCTCTCACCATGCAAGTTAAGATCTCCACCTCAAGGTCCGTAAGTATTTGGCCAATGACAATTTTTATATTGTTGCCACTGAATCCCACCACAGTGAATTTTAAATCAACCGATCAAGATATGACTGAAGTACAGATTTCAGCTTTAATTCAAGGGGCTGAACAAAAGCATTGGATTAATGGTTTATAATATAATCCCCCATTTGCCCTGATGAGGCCTATTCCCTCAGTATTCCATGAAGATCTGGAGATGATTCCATGTGTGGAAATCAAATTTTGTAGCTATTCACTGGAACTCTCAATACTTAAACTCCTCCACCTGAATCAGCAACTCGTCCCTGAGCCACAGTGGGCACTCCACCCTTTTCCAGCTAAGAATCCTTGGCCTCAGACTGAGGGAGAGAGACAGTTAGATGGATAGAGAGATGGATGGATGGATAGATAGATTCAACTTTATTGTCATTGCTCAGTACAGGGTAAGTGCAGGGCAATGAAATGCAGTTAGCATCTACCAGTGCAAATGGTAGCATTGTACAAAGGGTGCAAATATGAAAACTGCACAGTTAAAGACAGACTGCAAGAAGTATTGTGCAATTATGGATAAAATGCAAGTGCATTGTGCAATTATGACAGAGTGTGATAAATATGAGATAGATGTGGTAAA
>VUQJ01030225.1:0-15068 GCA_015108635.1 Andinoacara biseriatus
TGTATAATTGTTGAGTTTGTATGGCAGAGAGTAACCGAGTAGAAATTCGGTGTGGTCCTCTGTGTGTGAGAGCTGCTTTAGCTCCTCATCCATCCTCCTCAGCTCAGCGATCTCCTCCTCCAGCTTCTTCTGAAACTCTTTGACTCGACTCTCTTCAGCTTTCTGCTGGGTTCTGATCTGCTGCTTCAGATTTAAGCCTTTTTCTTGTATGAAACTCACCAGCTCATTTATTATTGTCTCACTGTCCTTCACTGCTGCATCAGCAGACAGTTTGATCCCCTCTCTCTCTTTCTCTAGCACTTTCACTTCCTCTTCTCTGTTCTGGATTCTCTTTTGGACCTTTTGCAGAATCAACTCGAGATCTTTCTGTTTGGCGATACTTTCTTCTTCAACTGGAATGGTTTTGTGGCCTTTATGTTCATTCATACAGCAGAGATAACAGATACACCGCTGATCTGTACGACAGAACATCTTCATCACCTCATTGTGAGTTGAGCACATGTTCCCTTTCAGCTTCTTTGAAGGTTTGACCAGCTTGTGTTTTTCAAAGGCAGAGGATTCATAGTGAGGCTGGAGGTGCTGCTCACAGTAAGAAATCACACACACCAGACAGGACTTCACTGCTTTCAGCTTTATTCCAGTGCAGACGTCACAGGCCACATCTTCAGGTCCAGCAGAGCAGAGATCAGCAGGAGCAGGCTGGGGTCCAGTTTTCTTCAGGTCCTCCACTAACTCTGCTAACATGGTGTTTTTCACCAGTACAGGCCTCGGTATGACCATCTTTCTGCACTGAGGACAGCTGTGGATTCCGTTTGGATCCTCTCTATCCCAGTGACCATTAATACAGCTCATACAGTAGTTGTGTCCACAGGGAATAGTCACCGGATCCTTCAGTAGATCCAGACAGATGGAACAGCGGAGTTTTTCTTGATCCATTGTGTGTCCTCGGAGTGTCCTTTTCTTGTGCAAAGTTGAATACCAAACAGTTTCACTGTGAGAGGAGAAGTAGAGTTTATCAAGTTACTGTTTGTTTTGGGTAACAATGAGCTTTGAGAAAGTCACACCCCCAGCAGAAAAATAAGTGTTTCAGTGGATGAATGTCATTCAGTAAGATTATTCTATTAATACCTTTTCTGCCTTTAGTTGATTATTTGTTGTTATTTTTTTACTCTTTTGCTTTTATTTTCAATTTATTTTGCTTAGAATTTATTTTCATAAGTTGATGAGCCACACCTATGTGGATCCACTCTGTAAGTGACATTGTATATTACCAATTAGCACTGAGTATTTCCCAGGGAGGAACAATGCCATGCATGGGGGAGGGACAAATGGCCTGTACACAGAAAAAAGAGCAGTGGTAAGAATTTATAAAAAATGTGATACCTTTTTACAATTTTCCACCTTTCTAAATTGGGTAGTGGTGCACAATACTGCAAAATTTGGTGTCAGGGCCAGGATCATCAGGGACAAATACTGATACTTTTAACTCATAAAAGCAGATAATGTAGGGCAGAGCAGTGTATCACGAGTTATGAGGTGAATACATAATTGATATGCTAAGTCTGGTAATCAGGCTGCTAAACAATTATGATGACCAAAAACACTTTGAAAATGAGCATCTAATGCTGAAGATCTGGCATGAGTCGTGACTGAAACATCACTTTCACCATGTTGTATAAGCGCTTTGAGTGCTCAGTTAGAGTAGAAAAGCGCTATATAAGAACTAGTCCATTACCACTATATGAGCTCCTAGAGGTGGGCAGATTGATCTAAATATTGATGGTATTGATACCAATGTTGGTGTCATTATCGGTTCAATACTAGCATGATAGGATCGATGCTTTAGTTCGTGTTTCTCCTCTAAGTTCAATGTGTTTCTCCAGTTTCATTAAAAAGCAGGTTCTACCCTTCTCATGCAGCCACACTGGACTCCGCCCGCTCCTCCCTGCTCTGCTGTGGTTTGTTGCTGTGGGATCACATCGACATGCTTGTGCCATTTTGTACACAAACATGAGTAGCTGTCACTATGAGGGAACGAGATGCAGGAATCAGGTTATATTCTGTTTTGGAAAAAGGTGTGGTTCAAGAAAGTCAGTCACCGGAAACCAGCACACCTCCCAGTTGGTAAATTTATGTTTTCATCTGTAAATTAAATTGTCTATCATGACGAGCGGTGTGACAGGCAGAAGTAGACCCCAAAGCAGGACTCAGCAGGCAGATGTAAAGTAAAATGTATTTACTGCAGTGCAAACCAAAATACAGAAGGTCACAAACCTTCCTGGCAAACAAAGGCAGAAATACAGAACATGGAGTAAACTTGGCAAGACGTTATCGTGTTGGAGGGATTTGTGTGTCCCAGTGATCCCAGGAGCTGTGTTATCTGGGCTTTTAATTGAAAAAAAGCTGGTAAAACAACACATTTCTACGTAAAGGAATGCGTAAAGGAATTCACTGGTGAATGATTCATTTCCAAATATAATGACAGCTCTAGTAAGACATTAAAGTTAAATAAAATTATCCTGTTATGAAGCTTAACCTTAATTTCAGCCAAATCGATTTGCTCAGGAACAAAAACTGAAGTAAACCAAACATCAGCCGTTAGAGATCATCTGAGTTATATCTGTGTTTAACTTCCACTCAGCGGCGAATCCAGCGCTGTTTTGAAAACGATGTGCCTGGAGTCAGGCGTTCTTCTCCCAGTATAGCAAACCTCGATTGGCCGGTTAGCTGACAGCTGGTGTGCAAACTGCTGGCAGAGCAGCAGGAATGGACATCTCTGAAAACGTCAGAGCACTTTTGCAATGAAGCAATATCTTAATAAATATATTTGAAGTTTACACATCTACATTCTCGCATGAAAACATCTTAAGTTAATTTTCCGTTATAGAAACAGTCATATTTTAAACTTTTTGGCCGCTATCCATTACTGCGCAGTGAATCATGGGATATGGTAGGCCACAAGGGATACACAGGCCCATCCTTCAAATCTGGGGAAAAAAAGGACGCATTCATAGATCACATTTGGAGGAGCCTTTGAATTTGAACAGCCTCGGTTGCCTCGCGGTGACAGTCGGTCTACAAATTTGTCCTTCAAAGGATGCGTACCCTGAATTTGGACACGGCTCATATGTGATGTGATATGTACTCTCGGCAATGTCGCTGCATGAATTTTAATGTTTGACAGGAGGCAAATATTTGAACAAAAACAGTCAGAATTAGCATTTCATAAATAGGAGATTGCAGGATTTTTTTTATTTATTGTTGAATTAAACAAAGATTATTGCATTGTTTAAAAGCCTAGTTTGTCATTTATGTTTCTGCATGTAAAAAGGACACTTGTTAGTCAAGTGTAGTACATGACATGTACTATGAGCCTACAAGTCTTTAACACTTACATATCTATGGCATAAACATTATTATTATTATTATTATTAATGTTTCCTATCTGTTTTTTTCAAATGGGTAAAACTCAGTGAACAAGAACACGGCTCATCACAGTATCTCAAATTTCACGAGTAAAGTAAACTCCTCTTCTTCATCCACTTCCTGCAGCGCTTAAATACTCTTCCTCCTCTACCTCCCAGGTTGTTTCCTTCTATGCAGGCTCACCTGGCTCAAACTGTAACATTAGCAACCAGACTGAACCATTTTAAGATGCACTTTTCTTTTTAAGAAATCCCATCTGCTGTAACTTCTGCCAACTGTGCTTAACATTTTGTGCCATGTGAACCTGTTTTACTGAGTGAGAATGTGTCCTGCTTGTATCCTTGTGTTGTCATTTTGTGTGTCAAGTTGAATGCCAAACCATGTGAGGGAAAAGAAAGGTGAGGTTTGGAAAAGTGAGTCACTGGAAAGGAGCAGCTCCCAGTTAGTAAACAAATGTTCCCATTGGTGCGCAGCATGAAGACACAGTGAATGAAACTGTCTCTCTATCAAGGTTACTCAACTAATATCTCGAGCTATTATAATATCTAGATACAGTGTACTTACAATATATAACCTACCTGCGTTGTAAGCCTATCTCTATGTTTTGGAGAAAAGCACAATTTCTCTGGGGGAAAAACATTTTTGATGATTTTTATTTTTGACTTGGGAGACTTGGGAACAAAATTCACATGTTCTGATGAGGAAGGGGTTGTGAGGGTGGGGGAGAATGTATGGGAAATATTTTAGTTTCAGTCATTTTAGTCAAAGATTTCCACACAACCAGTATGAGGAGGTCTTGGGTCTTGTGTTTGTTAGAACTAGGATGTTTGATTGAGACTCAGGTATTGAGTTTCTGAGCTTCTTAAAGGAGACTTATGATGCAAAATCCACTTTTTTGAAATTTAATACATTTGGTTGTGTATTTTGAGTGTGCAGGAAATGTAAATGCATTCTGTCCTGGTGCTGCATAAATATCTTTTTATTCTTTATGGGTCATAATTTTCAGTCTGTTCAGTTTTCTCTGTTCCTTGTTACATTTTCTCATCTGTTACGTCACAGTATTTGCTGTGGAACTGCTAAACAAGGGCACGAACGGATAACCAATCTCGTAAATCCTCCATTTTTTTTCTAGCAGTGGTTTTGTAGTCCAGTTCATTTATGCCGAAGTTGCACATAGACAAGTCAAAATGTTTGGTTGTTGGGTGTATTAACCCACATGATTCCTGACATCGCCTCCCAGCATCAGAGCCTCTTCGAAGTGCCTGGTTAAATTTTATTTTTCTCAGAAATGTATTCACATCAGTGGGGAAAGTCCTCCTTGTTTCTCTGCTGGTAGCTAATCGTATCACAGCTATCAAACTACAAAAATGGCCAAATGGGGTGGAGAGGAATGCTCTTCGACCTGGAGGGGGGGCAGGGTGTGAAATGTCTCATTCACATTTAAAGTGACTGCAGCAAAACCAGTCGCTATGAGGCGCCGTTTACGCGACATTGTTTCAAAATGAAAACTGTGTCGTTTCAATGTGTTTCGGCCTCCCGTTTGCACGAGAATGGAGTGAAACACATTGAAACGACACGATGCATTTTCGAAACGAAGTCCAGAGTGGAGCATTTCAGAAATGCACCGGCCACCATTGTCGTGTAAACGGTTGAAGCCGGGGTCTTTTGGAAATGGGGGTCCTCGCACATGCGCACTATGGTTGCGACAGTCACAGTTTTCTGCGTATGCGCACAACATTCAGGGTTCGCATTCACGAGTGCTTCAGTGAAGTTTGAGTAGCACGATTTACATTTAATCTTTTCTTGTGTTTTTGACGTTTTATTATTGAGTGTTGTGTGTTGTGTGCAGCAGCAATCCAACCTCGTCGTCAGTCCACACAAAGCCTCTCACAGTGACCATTTTGTAAATGATGAATAAATCGGCGCATCCTACTAAGTCCCTCCGTGTGTTGCGTAAACAAGCTTTGCAAAAAAACACCTCCACCTTGTGGCCTGGCAATAGGAATTACATCTTTTCACCGTTTCAAAGGTTTTCATGTGAACGCAGAGCCTTTCTGAAACATCTCCGTGTGGACGTTTCCAGTGGAAACGGTTTCATGTAAACGGGCTATAAAATGTGCCTCAGAAAAGGTGTAAAAAAGGGGACTGTGGAGCTACAATAACGAGGAATTCAGACCAAAGCATTGCAGTTCTACTTTATATAGACCACAAGTGAATGATTTAGATATGAAAAGGATTTAAATGCATGATATGTCTTCTTTAAATCTCAAATACCAACTATTAAAAACACTAAAACAAACACTGAAACAACTAGAAACTAAACTCAAATGAACAAATCCACACAGTTATCACAAAATTCTTTCTAACTCAAATTTTTGAGAAAATATCTAAAAACTGAAAAAACAAGTTAAGTTATTAAGTCAAAGGTTTCAGATCATAATAATCCTAAATTATGACTTACAGTATCAGCCAAACATTTTGACGCACTCACCCATTCATGTGAATGAGGGCAAAATGCTTGAGTCATCTCTCATTTCTTTATGTTTTGCTAGGAAAATCTGAAATAGGTACAGCAATTTATCGAAATGTGCAAACATACAAAGAAATACAGTTTATAAGGCAAAAACAGAGTTTGTACAATTCTAACAAGCTTGAAAGTCAATATTTGGTGTGACCACCTTCATTCTTCAGCACAGCCTGAACTCTCTGAGGCAGCTTTCTTGTAATCTAGTGAAGTCGTCTTCAGGCTTCTTGAAGGACATTCAAACCTCTTCTCTGGGTGCTGGCTGCCTTTGTTCTGTTCTATGACAAGATTATCTCACACTGTTTCATCCAGGCCCCGTGGAGGCCAGTCCATGATGCTTAGGGTTTTTCTATCCAGGTTTACTTTTACTGCATTGGCAGTGTATTTGGGATTGTTGTCATGAAAAATAAAGCTGCTGCCAATCAGATATTTTTAAGATGATGCTGCATGCTGGAACAAAATCTGATGGTAATTTTTTTGGTCATCAAGATCTCCACTATGTTTCACAAATGGCTGTAGACACCCGCTGGTGTATCTCTCTCCTCACCTCCTCCATGCATACTGATGATGATTTGAACAAAAAAGGTAAAATGTGGATTAATCACTCAATCAGACCTGTTGCCACAGGTTTTCAGTGCAGTTCTTGTGTAATGTGGCATACCTCAGCCTCTCCTCCCTGTTCCCCTTCCTCAAGAATGGCTTCTTGACAGCCACCCTTCCACTGAGACCATTTCTGGTGAGGCTTTAGTGAACAGTAGATGGATAAGCTACTCCGCCACTGGAGTTGGGACTTTCTGACAGAGAGGCCTCATCACACTGTTGGAGCACAATTTCTCGTTTTATTTGCACTATGTGTACACTGTGGACCCGGAGCCTTGCAGTTTCAACACTCTGTATACTGTATACTTGTATATGGCCATGATGACAAAGTTCCCTTTGACTTTGACCTTTTGACTTGGCTCATGATTGAAACTAGCTATCATTCACTGTGCACTCCTGCCATCTGCTGGTAACTTCTGGGAGTTATTAAGCAGAACTGGGACCACCATTTCCACCTCAGATCCACAGACATTTACAATGAATTAAATCTACAAAACATGACATGAATTAAATCACAGACTTCTGTGGCACAGGGCTCGAGGCTATCAGTGATATCACAGAGATGAGGTACATCCAAGACAGGCTGCCAGTCCATCATGAGGTCATGTCTGTGGTACTCTATACACTTCTACTTCTGGCTGGTCCCTTTAGGGGTCTCTACAGCGGATCACCTGCTTCAGTCTCACCCTTAGCCTTAGCATCCTCCTCTGTCACACTAACTCTGCATGTCCTCCTTCACTACATCCATGAATCTTCTCTCTGGTCTTCCTCTTTTCCTCCTGGCTGGCAGCTCCATATTCAACATCATTTGCATGTATGTCTTCGTTCTGTTTGGGTGACTTTAAATGAGTTTTTACATTAAAGTGCTGTTCGTGTGTCAGTAATGTCAATCAGCGGTTAAGGGATGACACGCCTTTATTTTGAAGTCTCGACACATCCGGGTTTTTTCTTCTTCTTCTTTGCAGCTGCTTCCGGTGGCCAACTTATCACAGCCAGCTTTGGACTCCGGTTTCAGCTTCTGATACTAACACTATCGCTGGTTTTATGATAGCCAGGCAGCACCTCCTCCGGTCGCCGTGAAAGCTGCCCTCATTTTCGGCTTGTTGGATCCCAGAGAGCCGCAGAGGAAATGACTTTCCTGTCGGGTTTTTAGTGCGTTTTCGTGCCCTCTGTCCTCCTGAAGTGAACCGCTGACTTGTCACGATGAGAAGTCGGAGCAACTCGGGCGTTAAACTGGACAACTATGCCCGGATAGTGCAGCAGACTATCATGCGGCACCAAGTGAGTGCTAAACAGTGTTGTTCCGCTTATTTCACAGCAACTTAACGACCTTTAGAGTTAAAATACACACTTAAGCGTTGTGCAGATAGTGTTGGCTCCTCCGCTGGGAGGTAAACTCGGATGTTGTCATGCATTCAGGAGCTGTGGTAAGGTGATATTTCGCAAGGCTGCATCGCTCTTTGAATGTGTGTGTGTGTGTGTGTGTGTGTGTGTGTGTGTGTGTAGCTGTGAGTGTGGCTATGAGTGTGGCTATGAGTGTAATGGAGGTAGAGGTCTTTGGTGCACTGGGGAAGTTTTTGCCGTTTTATGTGAACAGCCACTGAAGAGACCAAAAGTATGCGGACATCTTAAATTTTACATCCTCATACAGGGGCGGTTCCAGGGTTCTTCAAATGTGGTGGCCCACGAGAAATTAGAGTACTAGGAAAATAAATGGAAATATTTTAATTCTTCAAAAACATTGGGCTCTAGGCTGAAATGCCAAATAAAGTACCCAAAGTAAAAGTATAAATGTTTTAAATCATCAAACGCTGTTTACTGAAGCAGGATAAAAGATGTCAAAAAGCAACACATCGTGCCTCAATTTAAAGAAACAGGTGAGAAACAAAGTCACTGACATCCACCAGTCTGGAAAGGGTTACAAAGCTATTTCTGAGGCTTTTGAACTCCAGTGAACCACGGTGAGACCCGTTATCCACACATGGAGAAAACTCGGAACAGCCTACCAACATTACTCCAAGAGCGCAGCAGTAACTCATCCAGGGAGGCACGAAATAACCCAGAACAGCATCTAAAGCACTGCAGGCCTCACTTGCTAAAGCTAACGTTAATGTTCAACAATAAGAAAGAGACTGGGCAAAAATGGCATCCATGGGGAGAGTTCCAAGGAGAAAACCACTGCTGACCAAAGAGAATGCAAAGGCTTGTCTCACATTTGCCACAAAACTTCTTGATGATCCCCCAAGACTATTGGGAAAATATTCTGAAGAGACAAAACAGAACTTTTTGGAAAGTTTGAGTCCCGTTACATCTGGATTGCAACGGTCAACCATGGTGGTGGTAGTGTGACCGTCTGGGGCTGCTGCAGGACCTCAATCACTTGCTGAAATTGATGGAACCATGAATTCTGCTCTCTACCAGAAAACTGTGAATCAGAATGTCCGCCTATCAGTTCATGTGCTGAAGCTCAAGAGCACTTGGGTTATGCAACAGGACAAGGATCTGAAACACACCAGCACGTCCGCCTCTGAATGGCTCAAAAAAGACACAATGAAGGTTTTCGGAGTGCCTGGTCAAAGTCCAGACTTGATTGAGATGCTTTGGCATGACCTTAAACAGGCTGTTTGTGTTGGAAAATCCTCGTATTTGGGTGAATTAAAACAGTTCTGCACCAATATTTCTGGACCAATATTTCTCCTCAGAAATAGACTCATTGGCCATTAATACAATTGCCTAATTGCAGTTCTCGCTGCCAAGGGTGCCAAGGGCTATTAGGATTGGGGGCAGTTACTTTTTCCACATAGGGCAGGTAGGCTTGGAAATGTTTTTCTATTAAGAAATGAAATTGCCACTTAAAAGCTGCATTTTGTGTTTACTTGGGTTATCTTTGTCTAATATTAAAGATTAAAATGCTTCCCATCAACCTGCACTGAGGAAAATAGTAATTTTTTGTGGAGGTTTGTTGTTGTTGTTGTTGCTGCCAGGACTTATTGAGATCTTTTCATCTTAGTCTCTGAGTTTGATTTTAATTTTAACTTCTAGTGTGTTTTCACTGTGTCACTTTCACTGGGAGAGAGCTGACCTTCAGCAGGGGTGTCATATTCACTTTCACCAAAGGCCACACCGGGAAACGAGAATCGTATCAAAGTTCAGACGTGTTGTTTATTGACTAGCTTTAATTTAATCAAAGGTGCATGTCTCATTCAGCTGTTTCATGTACACTTTGGCCAGATTATTACCCTCTGTAACACTCATTCAAGCAAAATAATGTATTCTGACAGGTCTAAAATGAAGCTTAAATGCAGCCAACTGAAAATAGCCTGTTTCACAAGCAGGAATATGAGAACTGCTGGTAATTTGTGGCATTTAATAAACCCAAATGTATCCTCATGTTAAAGCAATATAATGGGTCTTTAATTTTATTCATGCATACGTTTCTACAGGTCTAACCTCACCGGTTTCATATGCTTGAACATGACAAATCAATAGCTGAGCGCAGCTATTTAAAAAGTAAGCCATTGAGTATGGAGCAAACAGCCCGGGTGTCTGTATGAATCTGGCTGTACATAAAAAAATAAACATCCATTCTGTACCGAGCGGCTCCATCAAAATCTGCAATAGAAGTGTATTTAGAAAAATGGGTGTGGATACAAAGCATTAAAACATTAAGCATTAAGCACATTATTGAGACGATGAGCTCAGGTGGAGCGAAGGGAAACTTTTTTTTCTATTGCCCAAAGCAGCAGCACTTGTTCCTGTAACTGGGAAACAGCTGGAGGAGGAAGTGTCAACATGAAAAAAAGAGAAATTTGTAGCTGCTCCATCAACCGCTGTTTGTTTCACACAGTGAAAAATCTACAGTTAAGTTATGCAGATGAAGTGTTAATAAGACAAAAGTATTTCTTATTCGATTAATCGATGGAGTAATCAGTTGAATACTTGATTTACTAAAATAATTAATAGTTTCAGCCTTATAGGTGACTTACAGGAGGAATCTGATTCTTGTGTGCCACCTCCCAGTAGGAGCAACACTGACTAACTTAAAATTGGGGGTCTGACCCTGAGGTCTCCTGACCTTTTAGGTCCAGGAGTCGTTCAGTTTTCCATCCAAGGATTCCCCACTTCTGATGTTGTGCTATACCTCCTGGCCCACAGAAGGTGTTAAATGTAGTTCTGTGCAGGCCAAAAACAGTGAAAATAAGCTTTCTGCACTGAAGTGTTGTTATATTAGGACAAGGAACATAAGCTGTCGCAACAAAAGTTAAAGTGTATGTTTCCTTATAATATACTACATGTCTCAGGCTTAAGATTTCCCTTCATGTGGACAAAGAGGCTGAGCACAAAGCAGGAAAAAACAACTCCAAAGAACCTGAGTGTGCGCAAAGGGATGCACACACATTTACACTGGTGTGTCTTCGTCCTGTCCTGTCAGTGTTTCCATAGAAGTGGCAGAGATTAGGGAGTCCTGATTACTGCAGCACTTGATAAAATCAGTGATGCTTTCGAGAGAGAAACAGAGAAATCCCAAAGGAATGGGTAGATGATGGTGACATAGAGGCTGATCACCCCTCAAAATCCAGTTTTTTGACCCGGGAAAAGCTTTATGTAACAGATGTGTTTTGGATTTTAGATTTCATAGAGTTGATAAAGAGGAAGAAAAGGGGGAAAGAAGCCTCGGGGTTGGAGGGTTGAGCCTGGACGATCAAACTGCTGAGTTTGTAGTCCTGTAGAAAGTAGACAAACTCGGTGTGAGGTCATTTTTTGAATGAGTCCCAAGTGGCTGCTTAGCCAGCCGGCACTGCGTTCAGTTCACTGCTCAGATGGATCACCGCACTAAGGACCACAAGATTCTCACTGAGAGCTGAAGCCTGCTGCATCTGCAAGCCGAGAGACTGACAGCTACGAATAACAGTGTTAAGCATAGATTAGCACTGTGCTGCCTTTCAGCAGTCTGACCTATTAGAAAAGCAGCTAAACGCAAGCTATTCTGCACACACCAATCACTCTGGGCAGGCTCACCTTTAGAGCTCGACAAGGTCTAACGCCTCACAGGATTTCTGCGACACATTCAGAAACTGCTTTGCGTGACATTTCTGTTATTGATCAAACCTGTTTTGATGCTGAAATGGTGTCTTGCTTGCATGTGATAAAATGACGGGCATTCAGCTGTTGTTAAGGCAGCAGGACAGACGGACAGCAGGGTTTCGCATAAGCTGCAGCGCCCTCATTGCAGCAGGAAGAAAGGGGGGTTTATGAGCACTGTAATTTTGGAACATGCAGCACCAACAGAAGAGGACTTTGCAATGATCCGGTTTCATTAGCAAACACCAACCTTAGGGGAAATGCACAGTTGCAGCTTTACTGCTGGTGCAGCAAGAGGAAATTCATCCGTAAATTCTAAGAAACTGTGTTTTTAAAAACGCTTCAAAACTTTAAACTTAAGTTTTGAGATTCAGTTAGTTACTGCTGGGTTTGGGGAAATTGCCCATGTGGAAGTGAGCAGAGTTTGTGGTGACAAAAGTGACAAAATTTTCTATAATATTCTCTTTTTGTGCATTTTCTCATGGAATATGTCAGCAATGAAATTCAGAATATGCACATGTGTTAAAAGCAGCAATTTGGCCAATAGTCTATACCAGCATTAGGAGAAAACGTTTTCTTTTGTCTCCAGCTTACATCATAGCAGGTCTGAGCTTAATTCTAAAACAGGCAGACAACTAAATCAGCAAAAAATAAATAAATAAAAAAAATCACACAAAATAAATTGCCCGATAAGTATAAAATTTTACCTCTCCATTACAGTGCCTATTAAGAATCTTAAAATCATATTAAGATCTTGGTTTCACGTGTGACCTTTGACTCCTACGTGTGTCCAATAGGATCCAGTCACAGGCCTTCTCCCAGGAAGCCCAGATCACCCTGACGCTTGGGTTCGAGACAACGTTTACAGCATCGTGTCTGTGTGGGCGCTCAGTCTAGCCTACAGGAAGAACGCCGACAGGGATGAAGACAAGGCCAAGGCCTATGAGCTGGAGCAGGTAGGGTGGGTGTCTGTATGTGTGAGGAACATTAAGGTCCGGGCATCATATTTTTATTCCCTTAGTTGGCATGTTGGCTCCTTTTATTTAAAAGTGTTCAGGCTGAGGTGAAAATGTTGATATTTAACCGTGTCTCTGTATCTCCAGAGTGTGGTGAAGCTAATGAGAGGTGTCCTCCAGTGCATAATGAGGCAGGTAGGATATGTGAATTCTTTTTTTCTCTCACACACTTTTTATTAATCATATTGATCTTCTCTTTTAGATGCCCATCTGTTGCTGTTATTTATTTATTTTTCCTCTCCAACCACACTTTTCCCTGGCAGCTTCTCTCTTTTGCTCTCATTGCAACACTTCTTACACTTACAGCAACAGAATATGTTGTGTGCTTGATTGGTGTTATTTTGCTTTAAATGCACTCACAGTGAGACTCACAGCAGAAACTAGCGCCATTTCAGTAACTTCAACTCAGTTGACCAGTTTTGGGTTGAATTAAAAAATGACTGCAAACATACAAGTAAAAGCTGTTGCTGGAGCTCGAGTAAAATCTCTCCAATCTGCTGTTGCTTTGTTGTTAGCTTCCTCCACGGTACATTGAGTGGTACACCAGTCTGGTGCTGGCATGATGCTGTGATCAACACAAAGTTTTTTTTGTTTTTTAATGACCCCAATACACTTTTTAGGGGTGACGTGGTGGTTAGCACTGTTGCGTTAAAGCAAGAAAGTCCTGAGCTTGAATCCGTCATCTGACCCAAACATTTCTGTGGAGTCTGCATGCTCCGTGTCTCCGTGGGGATTGTCCGGGTACTCTGGCTTCCTCCCTCAGTCCAAAGACATGCAGTTAGTGGGGTTAGGTTAATTGGTCATTCTAAATTGCCCATAGGTGAGAATGTGAGTGTGAATGGCTGTTTGTCTCTATATGTTGGTGCTGCAACAGGCTGGTGACCTGTCCAGGGTCTACCCTGCCTCTGCTCCAGTGGTTGCTGGGATAGGCTCCAGTATCCCTGCAACCCATAATTGGATAAAGAGAAGAAACTGGATAGCTGGATGGAATATGTTCTGTATTGCAACAGGACAGTGGAGCCAAGACAGAAGAGAGGCCAGGGGTAGACGTACAGTACTGCCCTCTGCATTAGCCTTACAGCACAGGGTTCACCTGCTCGACCAGTGAGCTAAACCAGCACGACACACAGAACTGAATTGATTGGATTGATTATATTGGCCTGCCTTGTTGTCCCCAATGACCGAGCCAGCTTTTTCGAGTCAGTTTCAGCTCATTCATTTGAGGCTGGTGTCTGATTGATACTCTGTATGGGAAGCTTCCTGAAGTCAAGGTTATGGTATCTAATTTGAAGGAGTTTTCCTAGCAAATATGTCAAGAATCGATGACTGCTTGTTAGCTTTCAAAGCTCCTCCGAATTCTGCAGACTTTCCGCTACATCACTTATTTGAACGGAGGTAGTTGGAGGAGGTTAAAGCTCCTTCAACATAAAGAACACCTTTATTGCCTGACCAACATGTTTCGGCTTGTGGCTTTCATTGCGATCAGCGTAAACCAAATTAAAGGACAGCATTCTAACTGGAACTAATTTATCTGAATTTCAGGAGCGTGACCACACCTTCTACACTCCCCTTCTGGCTCTATGACTATATATACCTTCCTGCACTGAAAGCTGATTATTTTCACTGGAAATGAAGAGTGCCCAATAGAAAACCTGGGCAGTATTGTAGTTAGCTGTTAATCAGTGTATGTTTGGTTGAAGTTGGTCCTTGGTAAGTGGTGGTAAACCAGTAGTTTCTCCAGTCACCTGCAAAGTGTTTTTTCCAAAGTGTTCAAGGACAACCTCTCAGAAACGTGCGGTTAAGATTGTATTTTTTGCCATAAAACCAAAAGAAGAAGCTGAATGTTTGAGGGTTTTTTTCATTACTCATTTGGCTCACTGTTACAAAACTGCCAAAGCAATTTTTTTTTTTGTGTTACTATTATTGTGGATTATTTTGTCATTTTCAGGAAAGACCGTAAATAAAAGAAACAAACTGATCACAACCAGAGAATCTCTTATTTTCAGTTTCCACAGAGCACATCAATGAAACATAAACATTATTGTTGTAATTCAGTATTAAAATGATTCTATATTTATAACCACTGCAATATTCTTGCCATTTTGTATATTCTGCATATTTGTGGTTGAATAATTTATTAATTATTACAATTTAGGATTTATCACACATTTATTTTTGGACTTGCTGTTTTCGCACATTTTAATAGATCTCTCCTCCCTCCTCACCCTCCTCCTGCCCCCACAGCTGGATAAGGTGGAGAAGTTTAAATACAGCCGAAGTACCTCGGACTCGCTCCACGCCAAGTACAACACCAAGACCTGCGCTACTGTTGTCGGAGACGACCAGTGGGGTCACCTGCAGGTCGACGCCACCTCGCTCTTCCTGCTCTTCCTCGCTCAGATGACTGCGTCCGGTAGGAG
>VUQJ01030225.1:15088-28664 GCA_015108635.1 Andinoacara biseriatus
GTAGGAGTGAACCTTTAAAATCTTAAAACCTGGATCTTGTTACATGTATCCAAAAACTCCTGAACCAGTATTGAATAGATGATGTTGTTACCGCGATTCTGCGTGATCATATCTCAACATGAAGACTTTCTGTTGCTGAAGAATTATCATCTATTACCCCCCCCACCCCCCCCCCCCTCATCCATGTGTGTTTAATTAGCTGAAGGAGGTGTTGTTGGATGATTTTAGGCCTTATTGATCAGTCTTAGGCCTCAGTTGCACAGTTCTAGAGACTCGTCAGTGGTCACTTGGGAAAAGAATTCATGGCCGGTTAGCGAGTGGTTGCTGAAGGCTGCTGCCAGTCACTGGGTGAAATAAGTTGCAAAGAGGGCGCTGCGCCAAAAACCTTCTTTTTGATGCAGATAGTCGTCGTTGCCAGTTGTTTGCCTGGATGACTCCCATTTGCATGCAAACACTTAGCAACACTTAGTGGTTGTAGAATTTGCATTTTTTCCCAGCAACCAGTGGTTGTCGGGGGCTGCTTCAGGCCTTAAGGTGGTGGCTGAACACCTGGAAGAACTCTTGTCACATCCAGATCTAAACTGAACCCATTTCAAAAGGGCAGGTGGTGTGGTGTGGTGGTAAAAAAGTATCTGATTATTTTGACTGCTAAATGCTAAAAAATAATTTCACACAGAACAATGTGACACCTTTAGTTGTGTTGTTTTGTCAGAGCAACCCTCAAAATCATCATGGTGTGCTGCAGTAGCAGAAACTTAGCATGACATGAATGTTAAAGCAGTGTTATGTTTACATGAATAAAACCAGTGAGATTGTGATAATCACGAATTCAGTACTGATTAAAATCATTATGATAATCATTTTGGGCATAATTCTGCAGCCCAAGAAGAAACTTTTTGGTTTTAAACAAAATTATCAATTACTCTAAGGAAAATAATGAATCCGAGGAAGAGCCTTGTGCTCTAAAACATCGTTCCTGTTAAACGCTGGGATATGTGCGTCTTTTTTCACCATATCTGTAGAAAAAAGATACTTTTTCTATCATTTGCTTAATGAACTGATAGTTGAACTAATAGTTGACTCTTAATATCACTAATATTCTGTGATTATTTAAATTAATGTTCCTGCTTTCATTGTTTATGTCTGTGTCCCAGGTCTTCATATCATCTATACCCAAGATGAAGTGGATGTTGTTCAGAATCTCATGTTCTACATTGAGGCAGCTTATAAAGTGGCTGTAAGTCCTCATCCATCCACCCTCTGTGATTGATTTCTTTTATTTTTTATTTTTTTTTAGATGCTTTGGCGCTGCAGAAAATATCTTTTTCTAAAGCAGAAATGTTTTATTTATTCTGTCTTTGTGTTTCTGTGTTCCCTCAGGATTATGGGATGTGGGAAAGAGGAGACAAAACCAACCAGGGCATCACTGAGCTTAACGCCAGCTCCATCGGCATGGCCAAGGTTAGCATAGAAACACACAAACATGCAGGACATAAACAGACTCAGGAGGACAAAATAAGTGAGAGCAAAGCTTCCCACCACATAGGCAGAACAGCTGCTCTGGTAAAAATGTCAAAGGTGCCCACTGGCCTTTACGCTGACCTTTAGAAGACCCTGACTCCCCGACCCAAGTCTGGATCACATTCAGTGGCGAACGTATACGCAGCAGCAGCATGTCCCGATGTCAGTAAAGGTTCAGATAAAGTCCCTAAAGTTGAAATCTCTTCAGGAGCAAAGGGTGACGGTCGTGCTGTTTTCAGCTAACTGTCAACATGTTTTACTGCTATTAAATTCTTTCCAGCACATTCAGTATCGCTCCATAAAAATCAGCGAGAATGAAGCTTAAATGAAACTGGTAAACATTACAGTGTTGACATTCTCACATGCAGCAGCAGCAGCCAGGCTCTTTCTCTCATTCTGTGTGTGTGTGTGTGTGTGTGTGTGTGTGTGTCCGACCCGGCGCTGTCCTTACTCGGAATTGAAAGGAGGGTATCGGGTTCTCTGTGGTCTTCCGAGAATGGCTTCCCGCTCAGAAATAACAGTGTTCACAGTACTCCACACACACACACACACACACACACCCACACACACACACACACACACCAAGTTAAATTTAGGACTTTGGAAACAGGCAGGGCTGCAGGATGTTCCCTGGTCTGTTAATTACATGAAGTTAATCTCGTTTGTAACAGCAGTCCTGGCCTGAGTAGCTTTAACATGATTTGCTCTAATGCATTATATGTGGCATACCACTCGTTTTGAATTTAGTCGTAATTACCCACTGTGACCAGTTGGGGCTGAGGGGAACAGAGCAGGTGGAGACGGGACAAAAGGCAAACTACAGGAGAGCCAGAGATGAATAATTACTAGTGATTGTAGAGTTCTTTGTAAATACGTATCTGTGAAAATTGCCTTACAAATAAACTTTACTTACTTACTTTGTAGAGGTGATAATCTTGGGCAAAATACAGCTTACAGTAATCAATGAATAAGTTGGACCAAAGACTGTTAAGCTTCTTCTTTGCTTTCTTCACAGCAACACACATCTACATATTAATGACCAACCTTGTGTTGTGGACGGGATCGTGAGCTTTTAGCTGAAGTTTTGGTATCTTTTTCCTTGTGTTTGTCTCTGCGGATCAGACGCCCTCGACTAGAAGTTTTTATTGAGAACACATAAACCCTCGTCCTCCACCTTCCCTGTGCTATTCTGTTTAAAGTAGCCTGAATGTAGCTCTGTTAACCAGTCACCTGGTAGTAAATTATTAGGGGTCAACCAGCCCAAATTCACTAACCCTCCAAATGTTGCTGGTACTAACTCCAGTAAACTGGATGAATGTCTGGATGTTAAATTTTATTGTAACACCTGAAAGAACCGCCAAACTGATTAAGAGCAGAAAGAATTGGGACTGTTTTAACCATCAGCAGTTCCTTAGTGTTTGTTTTTGGGAACTGAAGAACCTGTTTGGACCCGGGAATGGTGACTGACGTCAGGCTTGACGTCAGGCTTGATGGTTATTATTGTTTTTGTTGTGTCCTTCAGGCAGCTCTGGAGGCGCTGGATGAACTCAACCTGTTTGGAGCAAAAGGAGGACCTGGTTCTTTGGTCCACGCTCTGGCTGATGACATACAGCACTGCCAGGTACGCACGTACAATTAAACATCAGGATGAAAAGCTCATCTACTTCTTTTGATTCTAATATACCCCCCCACCCCCACCCCCTCCAGTCTATCTTGACATCGATGTTACCCAGAGCGTCCATCTCTAAAGAGGTTGATGCTGGAGTGCTGGCCATCATCTCGTACCCCGCCTTCGCCGTCGAGGACATGAGTATAGTCAACATGACCAAGGAGGAGATCATCTCTAAACTGCAGGTGCAGATGAGTTCGCAGAAGCAGGGTCATCATGGCAGAAGTTTAGAGCTCAAGTCACTCATAATTTTCAGTATTTATTGGATGATTTTTCTTCTGAAATTTGGCTGATCTGTGTCAGAACAGGCGTAGGTTCAAGTTGTTTCCCAGCAGAGAAAATGGCTACAAAAAAGTAGCAAACATCATTTGAGCTTGATGTGTGTTTGATGTTCTGTGGACTGACTTTTCACTTTTAGCTCGTTGAAACAATCTTCTATATTTATAAAAATACACGTACAAACTCATTTGTTTATAAAGTAGTGAACTTTTCACAGTCCACCAATCAGTCGGCTAGTTATTTTTGCAATAAACGTGCACATGAAGCCTTGTTAAGTTAGCCAGCTCTTTTTTTTTCTTTCTCTAAAGTGTTTTTTTCCGGTGACAAATCAAATCTAACAAGCTTAAAAGTAACGGATAATTAGTGTGAGAGCATGACCAAAAATGTAGCTCGTGTTATCGCAGCATACCTGCTTTATGCAGCTGCACGTTTGATATAACCTTGTTCTAGCTGACCCCCCTCCCCCCCTTTCTATCTTTCTTCAGGGTCGATATGGCTGCTGCAGGTTTCTCAGAGATGGACACAAAACCCCTAAAGAGGTAAACAGCCTGCAAAGGTCGACGCTTCCTCTGTCTCTCCAATTCTTCCTGTCAGATAATCTGTTTGTATCCCAGTGTTCAGATCAGAGATGGATAAAAAAAATGTCCTTCCGCTTCACCTGCGTGTTGTTCTGTTTTTATCCTCAAAAGCAGACCAGTTTGATTTGTTTTTCTTGACTATTTGTGGCTTTTTATGGTAAAACTTTGCAGCTTACGCTCTGTTTACTGTTATGAAGCTCAGTGGGTCTCAGTAGCCAGAGGCAGCTACACGGAGGAGGAAGCTGAATGAATACAAACCTGTCTGGTTACAGAGCGCCGACTGGCTGAACCGTACGTCAGTCTCAGTGTTGCTTAGTTGTTTCATAATGAGAACTTGAAAAGGACCGTATCAAAAGTCTACAGCTTTTCTTTATTTGTTTTTCTTAGTTAGGATTTAGGCTGATTTTGGGGTGTTTTAATCATGTTTTTCTGTGGCTGTATATTTGGGCCATTCAGTGTTAAGGAAAAACATATGGAGCCAGTGGAGGGGAAAAAAATCCAAATCTAAGGTGTAAATTAAGGAAAAGCTCCCACATTAAGGACAGATTAGATGGATAGGTGTTCTCATGGGCTACAAATCAAGGCAGAGACAGGCAAGTATTTGAGATCCATCCATCCAATAAGAAAATCATCAGCATATTAACTATTTTAGGAAGTGGACAAAAGTAGAAAATATCTAAAACACTCTTACTTTTGACTGTTTTTCCTCTTGATCTCAATGCTCTGGTGTGTTTGGTGTCCATAATTATAAGTGCACATAAACAGGCTGCAAACACTGAAAGAAGCAGAAATATTTTGGATCTCCTTTCAGTCTTCAGGTTCAGATATTTGTATTTACTTATTTTTAGATCATTGGACTCTCACAGAGAGAAGAAAACTGGATCAGTGAAATATCTGATTCTTGCACACACTGCTGTAGTTTGAGGAAATCAGCCCAACAGCTGATGTTTTGTTCTCTCTGTAAAGGATCCAAACCGACTCTATTACGAGTCCGCAGAGCTGAAGCTGTTTGAGAACATCGAGTGCGAGTGGCCTCTGTTCTGGACCTACCTCATACTGGATGGGATCTTTAGCAACAGTCCCGAACAGGTAATTTAAAAACGTGCGAATGTGGGCACACACACGCATGCCTGTATGGCAGGATTTACCTCTTGTGTTGACAAAGGAAATGTTTGATATGATCCAGGTTCAGGAGTACCAGGAGGCTCTGGAGGGAATCCTGATCAAACAGAAGGATGGGATTCGACTGCTGCCGGAGCTCTACAGCGTTCCTGCAGACAAGGTCACGCTTTACTTCAAAACTCTTTAGAAGCAGATTTTAATTTATTTTTTATTAGTTGTGCAGTGTTGGCTACAAGTTTTAGTTTTTTTTTTTTTTATTTCTGCAGGTTTAAAAATATGTTGCAACAACTGAATTTTCCATCAGTGAAAGAATTTTTCTAACAGTCTAAAGTTGCATGTTTGAACGCTGATTATCAGATTTTTTAGTGCATCTTATTTAAATTTGTTCAGCCCTTTTAATCCTTTTTATAACATCTTGTATTTTCAAATTTAAACAGGTGGAGGAAGAGTACATGAACCCTCACACTGTAGAGAGGATCCCGATGGGCAAATGTCCTCTGAAATGGGGACAGTCTCTGTACATCCTGGGAAGCCTCTTAGCTGAGGTGAGCCATCGCATAATGAAATCACACCTGTGGAAACATGAGTAGAAATATCAGATTTGTGCAAAAGCAGAGAAGTCAATTTACAAGCTATGAATTGTGTTAAGACTAAATTTTCAACTTTTACATTTTGGGAGTATTTTTATTTATTTATTTTTCCAGGGGTTTCTGGCACCCGGAGAGATTGACCCTCTCAACCGGCGTTTCTCCACCATCCCTAAGCCTGACGTGGTCGTACAGGGTGAGTTCACCTGCTGAGGTCTCAGTATGTTGCCTCATTCACATTCAAACAAGTGCTTTTTTTTCTGTGCCTTTTTAAACACTCTTATCTCAACATTCACACACTGATGGATGCATCGGGGGCAACGTGAGGTTTAGTGTCTTGCCCAAGGATACTTCGAAATGCAAGCTGGAGGAGGAGTTTGGAGGAGTCTTTTGGCCAGTAGATGAACTGTGTGTGTGTGTGTGTGTGTGTGTGTGTGTGTGTCTCCTCCTCCAGTGTCAATTCTGGCAGAGACAGAGGAGATCAAAGAGCTGCTGTTGAAGCACGGTATAGAGGTGCAGACCGTGGCTGACATCCACCCCATCCACGTGCAGCCCTCCAGAGTCCTCAGCCATATCTACGCCAGACTCGGTACAAACTCAGGATGAACTTTTTTTTTTTTTCTTCAATCTGTTTATCTGAAGGCATGTATTTTTTTTTCTTGTGATTTCTCTAAAACTAGAGTTTTGCCCTCTGTATTGTAACAAAACATGTGACAGCTTTATGAGTTGTGGTACATTTGCCACAAAATATTTGTGGTATTGTTTAACATGAATCCAATTAGAAGCTTGTTTCCACCACTAAAAAAAAAATAGCTCGGTATCTCCACAGTCCCAAGATTATAACTGCTGACTTACGGTAGGAAAAATGTTTTGTTTTTTTTCCCCCCTCAGTGACACAAAGAAGCTTCCATACAGATGTACTACCATCAGATCTGAAAGACACAAAAAAAGTCCAAATATAGAATATGGATGCCATCAGTGGCTTTATGTCTGCACAACTTCTGAGTCTCGTTCCTTCATCGTTTTCACCCTCTGTGTTGCAGGTCGTAACCCACGCCTGGGTCTGACCGGACGCCCCTACAGGAGAATAGGAGTGCTGGGAACCTCCAAGTTTTACATCATCAGGAACACCATGTTCGCATTCACACCTCAGGTTAGAAAGCATAAAAATAACCTCTGCATCTCTCCTTTTTACTATCATAACAGGTGAATATTGGGAAATAGAGAGACTCACTGGAGTTACAATCCCAATTCCAAAAATGTTGGGATGTGTATAAAAACAATGCATCAATTTGCAGAACTCATAAAACCATATTTTATTCACAACAGAACACAGAAAACATATCAGATGTTTAAAGCAGCACGTCGCAAACAAGTTGGGAAAGGAGCAACAAAAGGTTGTAAATGCAAGCGGTGCTCAAAAGCAGAAAAAATTGGAAAAATCTGTGCGTAAGGGACAAGGCTGGAAATCAGTATTGGGTGGCCCTCAGGCGGCATTGCAGTTAAATCAGACTGGATTGTGTCATTGAAATCACTGCGTGGACTCAGGAACACTTCCAGAAATTGTCTGTGAACACTGCTCACCGTGCCGTCCACAAGTGTAGGCTAAAGCTCTATCAGCTGCCAAAGCTCCTCTAAAATGGACTGATGCAAACTGGGAAACTGTTCTGTGGTCAGACAAATCGAAATCTGAAATTCTATTTGGAAAACATGGACACCATGTTCTCTGGACTAAAGCGGAGAGGGATCTTCCAGCTTGTTATCAGAACTCAGTTACAACGCCTGCATCTCTGATGGTATGGAGGTGCCATCAGTGCCCGTGGAACTGGCAGCTTGCACCATCAATGCTGAAAGGTTACATACAGGTTTGAGAGCAGCATGCGCTCCCATCCAGACCACGTCTATTTCAATGAAGGCCTTGCATATTTCAGACGATGATAAACCACGTGCAGCATCTATTACAACGGCCTGGCTTCATTAAAGAGTCCACGTGCCTGCAGTCCAGAACTTTCACCAACAGGAAACGTTTGTAGCGTCATGAAACAAACAATACAACAAAGCAGACCCAGAGCTGCTGAGCAGCTTGAAGCTTCTATCAGACAGAAATGGCACAACCGTCCTCTCCCAAAGGTGCAGCAGCTGCTCTCCTCAGCTCCCAGATGTTCACAGACTCTTGTTACATGAAGATGGGATGCTGCACAGCAGTTAACACGGCCCTGCCCAGCTTTTTTTTGAGACTTGTTGCTGCCATCAAATTCAAAATGAAACAGTAAATTATTATTAACATATCACATTTGATATGTTTTTCTCTTGTGAATAAAATCCTTTAAGTTTAAGATTTACAATTCATTGCATTCTGTTTTATTTACACTTTACACCATGTCACAGCTTTTTTGGAACAACAGTTTCACATGACAATCTGAAAAAGATGTAAAAGATCAAAAGATCAGAGCTGTAAAATTAATATAGTTTCCACCTGAAATCTATTGAGACTTTTCCTGGACCTGAAAAATTTCTCTTCATTAGTTCATCGACCACCAGCAGTTCTACTTGGCCTTGGACAACAAAATGATTGTGGAGATGTTGAGGACAGAAATCGCCTACCTCTCATGCAGATGGAGGATGACTGGAAGACCGACCGTCACTTTTCCCATTTCACAGACTATGCTGAGTGAGCACGGAGACTTTTTTTTTTGTTTAAAACCTGCTAAATATCCAGATACATCCTGTTTATAGTAAAGAACACCTGTGTAGTTAATTTTGGAGAAAGCTTGAGATAAAAAATTATTTAAATATTGAAAAAACTTTATTTATTCTTTGAATTTTCTCTGCATGTTTTCCTCTTTTATGCGCTTCAGCTGACGATCATTCAAACCTGGACCCCGCAGTTCTGGCGACGCTCAAGAAATTACAGGATGGATATTATGGAGGAGCACGGTGAATATGTTTGTTTTTAATGCAATTTTAATTGTGTTACATCTTGTACTTGTAATAAATTCTGTTTTTGGTTTATTCTCTTTTTATGTTTCTGATTAATGATTTTATTCGTTGTTGCTGCACAGTAAAATGATTTAAAAGCCCCTCTTTCATCAGTCTGTGGGTTCTCGTTCACCCAGGCTCCAGAGGCCTCTCGTTCATCAGTTAATTGATTGCCAAGCTTTGCTCATTTGCTATTGCATTAATTTATAAATTACACGAAACTGCTTATTAATATTTCCAAAATTCTCATACCCGACTCCTCCTCCTCTTCCTCTCTAGGATCCAGACGGGGAAGCTTTCGGAGTTCCTGACCACTTCCTGTTGTGCTCACCTCAGCTTCCTGGACGGTAAGGCTTCTGGCAGCATGGGCCGCCACGGCGAAGAGTATGGTGGTGATGATGATGAGCACTACGGCGATGGATACGTGCATGAGTTGCGTTATGATGCTGGTAAGAAAAACACGGCATGGATGGAGGAAGAGTGGTGACACGAGCTGTGGGGAAACAAAATGGAGACAAGTTCTTAAAACGGAGTTCAAGCTGCCAGGTGGCGCTCGTTTGTTTTCCAGGGTTGGTTTGACCATTCCTAAAACACACACAGCTGTAGACCGTAGCCGTTATCCAATGTGATCTCACAGGACTGACACACGTAACAAATTTTACTGGATGTTTCTCTTTTAACGTTTGTGGATTTTCAGGATAATATGGCATGTTTGCGTCTCATTTCTCTGTTCAAGCCAACTCGTTCTTTAATCCAAATAAAGGCGTATCTTAATGCCTTCCTTCTTGATTAACCAACACTTCCTGTTTTATTCTGTCATCACCACCCTTCATCCCTGTGTATCAATTTTTCCACTCAGGGCTTTAGGATTCCTTGTTTGGCAACTTGAAATACATTGGAATTAAAAACGAATAAACATGTAAATATTTGGAGCTCTTTCTTTGCTCTAAAATATAAAAAAAGTTACTCAAAATCTTAATTGTAGTGGATTTTAAAGTGGACCCATTATGTTTTTTCTTTGAGTGAGCCCAGGAGCAAGGCTTTACACATAAATAATAAAACTTTAAAAGCAATTCGATATCTGACAGGTGGCCCGAATTGCTGCTCCTCCTAGAGTATTGCTAAGAATTTAATCAAACTTGCACACTCAAATTATGCTCAAGCTCAAGGCCATATTATGTGTTTTACAAACAACCGCCTATGAATTGTGATGGCTTGTGAGCTGGAAGATGTTATGGATTTAGAATCTACAGGTGGGGAAAAAATAAAAGGGTTCAGACCAAACACTCAAATTCAGGCAGTTTTTTTCCCCACTCTTGGCTTTGAATTAAGAGACAAATCTGCTCATATGGACGCTGCAGTACAGAAGCCCCACCCACTTTCAGATCAGCTCTTTTGTTCAAGTGTTGTAGCCAATCAGAAGAAAGTTGGGGTTTGAAGGGGAGGAGCTAAAACAACTCATCTGAGGGGCTGCTCCAAGGCCTTTTATATAGGGTAGACAAGGATTATTTTGAACTGCTCCAGGAAAGTTCTTGAGTAAATTATGGAGCTGGAAATAAAGATAATGGATCCTCTTTAAAAACTGCATCTTTGATTGTGGTGCATTTAAAACGGCTCATGAACTGAACTTGAGTGGAAGAATGATTCAAAACAACAGTTTCCGGTTTTGTTGTTTGTGTTCATGCATGACTGGTTAGATTTACAATGAATGCGTGTTTACAGACGGCCTGCTGGTCCCTGAATGCATCGCAGTTTGAAAGCATTTTGACTGTGACTGATAAAGCCTTTAGTTTAAAGGGTCAGTTCACCCAACATTTCATCCACAAAAACTTTTATCATAATTATTACAGACAATTTGTTAACAATATTTATTAATTATTGCAGTTGATTTCTCTCTAAAACAGGAATCTGCAGTGGTTGTCAAAGCACTAAAACTTTACTTTTAATTTAAAACAATATTAATTTTGTTCAGATATTCAGAGTTTAGTGAACAGACCCTTTAAAAGCTGCAAATTATAAGTTAGTAATTTAACATAAAAGAACCGATTTATTTTTAGTTTTACTTTTTATTACTTTATGCAGTTTAGATAGAAACCCCCAGTATTTAAACTAAACTGTGTACTCACCTGTGTACACAAAGACAGGTGAGTTGACTCTACTTTGGTAAATTAGCCTTTTCTGCTTATTCATTATTTCCATATTTCGGTTCTTCTCTATATCCCATCCTTTATGTTGTTCTCTCTCTCTCTCCCTGCGCTCCAGAGGATGATGACCTTGCACAGTACCTGGACCACCTGTTGGCCCACTCTGCCCCCAAGAAGCCTAAGCGTCCATTGGGGGGTCTCGGCAGGTTCAAGGCTGCGGCCACCAAAACCAAAGAGATGGTGACTCTGATGAACAAGGCTCAGGACCTCAACGTACAAAGTGAGTCAGTGCATTGTCTGATCTGATCTTTAATACATAATAATAACGGATTTAATACCAAAAGTTTGTTCTTTTCTACCCCCCAAGATGTCAACATGTACCTGCCAAGCAAGCTGTTTCGTTCTTCTCAGCCGTTGCTCAACCTGAATCTTCCAGAGTTGCCTGCATCACAAGACACTCAGGTTCTTCCTCCTCTTGTTTTGTTTTTTTCCCTCCACTGTCAGCTCTTTGCTCACTCCTCGATACTCCATCTTTTCCTTGATCTCTCCAGGGCCCCAGTGTGGCAGTTATATCAGAGAGCGGCATCCCCAGAGACGCCAGCGGAGCCATCGACTACAACGCTTTGGGCCAACTGCTGAAAGACACACAATCTCTGCAGGACCAGGCCGACATACTTCATATCCTCTACAAAGACAAGTGAGAAACTCAAGGTTATGGTAGGGCAATATGAATCTCTGAATCTTCTACATAAGCAACGTGTTAGAGTTCAAGATTATTTTCATGAAATGCAATTTAATGTCATATTTAAAAGCAGTTAGTCAGCAAACTTTGTTTTGGTGTTGAAATGTTAAAGCCCCAGTCACACAGGCCGAGAGGCTGGTGGGCGACACTCTGGCAGCCACCAGTCAGATTATGTCGTTATACGTCAGGCAGCCTGCGAAAAACCAGGCGAATGTCTAAAGAAAACAAATATTGGAACGTCTGGTTGTTCCTGATTGCTTTGCTGTTTGGTTGTTTTATGTGTGCAGCCGGGATTCTCAGTCTGCGTCTTTATTAAAACTACTTTGCAGTGATGTCATTAGTAAAATTACTTTTCATATTAAGTATGCACCGTAATCTTAATAATGACATCACTGGTAGCGCATGTGAGCACTCAAAACATGTAAGCGATCTCTTGTTGCTAAGAACATCCCGTGAACCCAGAAATGACCCACAATTCTTCATGCTGATTTTAATGTTATTGGCCCAAGAATTAGCCTCTTACTTCCTACTCATTTTGCCAGATCGGGCAAAATGATCTTAATAGATACAGTCAATGTATCGGTGACCTACTGAGTTATTATAAAGAAGGATTTGTAGCTGCATCGAGTCTCTGAGGTTCACAAAGAAATATCTCCACTCATATTTGTGGTCCTCTGACTTTAAGAATCAACAGTAACATTTGACATAATTATGCCTGTTATGAATCAGTCACAATGCTTGATTCATTAGCCGCTCTTAATGAATCAAAGCAGTGGTGAAAAAAGCCTCTTTGTCTTTTTTTTTTAATTAGGGGTATGGACTGGGACACGGGTGTGCACGGCAAAGGCTCCACAGTGAGAACTCTGCTGACCGACCTTTATGAGAAGGCAGGCGAACTGAAACACTGGGGCCTCATCAGGATGATCTCCGGCATGCTGAGGAAGAAGGTGGAGGAGCTGGACTCGGTACGGTGCAGTTATAAATAACATTGAGCAGCTTTCAGCTGAAACATTTTAAGTGTGGCAAATATGCAAAAACTAGGAATTGAGGAAGGGGGCAGACACTTCTCCACAGTACTGTATAACTGCTGGGTTGTAGCACCAGTTAATTGTTCATCACTAGTACAGATTTGAACTCAACAAATGCCTTAAACACTTGGTTATAATTTTTGCCTATATTATTGTCAATAATTCATCTCTTACTTTCACACATAGAGGGCCACAATAAGTCCTAAAACCTAATCCATGGCTGCCATTTTTCCAGCTTCCTTTCCTGAGTACTTGTGATCTCTCTCGGTAGGCCTGCTCTGCTCTGCTGGCCCACCAGAAGCACCTGACAGTGGGTCTGCCTCCTGAGCCGAGGGAGAAAACCATCACGGCTCCGATACCTCCGGACCAGCTGGCGAACCTCATTGAAGAAGCCAGCGACAACAACGTCAGCGTTGCCATTCTCACTCAGGTGGGTTACCTCCTCGACAAGCATCCATTAAACCCATCTTCTCCTCTATCCGTCCTTCATCCTTTTCATTTCCTTCCACCAGGAGATCATGGTGTACCTGGCTATGAGCATCAGGACTCAGCCGAGTCTGTTCAGCGAGATGTTCAGGCTGAGAATCGGGCTCATCATCCAGGTGATGGCCACTGAGCTGGCTCAGTCACTCAGCTGCTCAGGTAAGTCAGGAAGATGGTTTCAGACATGGCTGTAATAAATTAATGAATTACTTAATACGTTTATCTCTAAAAAATCTGGTTCCCAAGATTCATTGTGACTTTTTAAAAACTATTTGGAGTTTTAAAAAACCAGCACAACATACAAAAGACAACATACAGTATATGTCCACAGTGGCGTAACAACAACAGACAATGTTTACACAGAATAATAATTTCTATTGATCAGCTAATTAAATGGTGGGCTAACTGCCACAGCTCTGCTTCACAGAAATTAGTGTTTTTGGG